>JAASGH010000126.1:0-52639 GCA_023334155.1 Globisporangium heterothallicum
CGCCCCCGATCACGTTCCTCCAGTTATGCGCAATCGCGACGCCATCGTGGACTTCATCGGTCACTGTTGCTGGGTCGCGCGTGCCTTGGTAGAACTTGGTCACATTGCGTCCCGTGTTCACCTCGAGAGGCTGCAGGAACACAAAGTCGCCATCGATGAGCGTGATGATGTCGTGCTGCACAGGCGGATTCGCATGATGCAGGAAGTGACGCAGCGAGAACGGTTTGTTGTACGGCGTGTACCAGTCGTCGATCTCCGGGAGTGGGTGCGGCACATAGCTCGGGGTGAAATGCACGCGGTAGTCGTAGTAGAAGCGCGGCTCGAGGAGGATTTCCGCTTTCTGCTCGTCGGTGCAGCCCGAGAGGATCTGCGTGATCGGTCCTTTTTGTCCCACGCGCGTCGCGGACGCCTGCATCACAGTTGCAAACAGCAGACGGTGTTGCTGGTCGCAGCTCATACTGAACACGATGTGCATCGAGCTGTTGTCGTGGTTTGCTGGGTACATTTGACGCAGCAACGTGTTTAAAAGGTCTTGATGCTCTGGAAGCAGCGTCGGCTGGTCCGCTACGACGGCATCGGCAGGTTCGCCATCTGCGGATTGTTCGTGGCGCAGCGTCTGCACGGCAGCGTCATGCATGGTCTCCTCACGACGCACGTACTCATGGACGTTTGCCGACGGATCCATCTGCAAAAACGCCACCACGGCACGACCCCCATCGGCACTGGTGGTCGTCGCCAAGGTCGCTGGTGTCGTCTTCAGCGACGCATTCTCGACCAGCAGCGAAACGACCAGCAGCGCTGCGATGCACAGCAGCAGCCGATAGTAGAGCGACGCTGACGCTGACGAAGTCGATGGTGATGACAGTGGTGGTGGCATCTACGAAAACAATCGGGCGATGTTTGTGGATGAACGTTCGGGTCTCTCTGTCGCTGGAAGAGAAGACGGCGAATGTGGCAGCACGAGGGAAGGAAGGAGATTCCCTTCGCTCTTCCAGACTCGCACACAATAGCAAAATTTATTCGGGTGCACAGCATATCCCTTCCGTGAAGCAGTGTTTGACTGATATCCACTTTGACTGATTTTTCGGCTCGAAGTGGCTCTTCTGATCTTCTGGCTGTGACCAACATTTCAGGAAATGCATGAACTGTACTGCAATCCTCTTTCTGAAGTGAGACGAACCATAGGTACGCTGCGGGTAGGGTGCTTACTATGGAAACTTGTGTACCCTCGCACATCCCCCATCTCCACCACCTGTCGCTGCTATCACAATTGCAGCAGTCGGCAAGCAGTGAGCTTTCGTCGCTTTCGAAGCGCCTCAACGTGTCACTGAGTATCAGCGATCCTGCTCGCGAGTACGAATCCGATCTTGTTGTATCCTCACACTGCATCGAAACGACTGAGCACTGGATTCCGGGAATGGAGACATTTGTGGGTGGACATCGAATGTGTGAGGCAGAGTCGAGGTGCAATGTGAAATAGCGCGATAACGCGTATTGCGATGCAACATCAATATCCCAGGTCAACCAGTGCAAATTGCACCTACCGCTGTCTACTTTGCAGATCGGAACATTTCAAACCCTTGGAACGCATTATACCCTGTCTGCGAGCACATGCGATCTCTCAACAACCGCACCGCTCGATTGATCGTCTTCGTGAGAGTGCACGCTCCCCATATTTCATGGCGCTTCCGGGATCTCGATGCTGGGTTGCTATCCGAGCTTGCCAAGTCGTATTCGGTGGCATTCGGGATCGCCAGCAGCATGTGGTCACACCCAAGGATATCATTCGGAATCGAGCGCTTGTAGAAATAGCGGCCGATGCTTCGGTCCCCGACAAAGAACAGGTGGAAGAAATGGAACCCAATCGGTGGCTCGTCTGGGACAGCGACCTTGATTGGGTCTCGACAAGGGTTTTCTTTCATCTTGTCGTCATCCAGAAACGACCAGTACTCCGTCGCAGCCAAATACGGGTGCGTGATGGCTCGATTCGAGAGCGTCGTGTGCTTGATGCCGTGGTTCGCGGCCGCGATGGAGTAGGCGTACATCTCAGTCATCCACTCCTTCGACGCCTTCCGCCCTTCGATGACGAAATGGCAATAGTCGTCAATGAAAGCGAGCATGTCGTGCCTGGTCATACTGTACGGCGGTCCAACTCCCCAGTAGAACTCCCACCCATCGTCGTTTGTGGTATCAGCGCATGGCTGGTCGCCACAGATGATCTTTGTCTTGTTGCTGTCAAAGAAGGTGTTGTCCCTCATCACGCGTCGCCAGTCATGCGCAACGGCCACACCATCGCGAACTTCATCCGTCACCGTCGATGGATTCCGGGTGCCTTTGTAGAACTTGGTCACATTGCGTCCCGTGTTCACTTCGAGGGGTTTGAAGAACAAGTAGTCGCCATCGACCAGCGTGATGATCTCGTGCTGCACCGGTGGGTTCGCGTGTTGCAGGAAGTGCCGCAGCGCGAACGGTTTGTTGTACGGAGGGTACCAGTCATTGATCTCGGGGAGCGGATGCCTTGTGTAGTCTGGTGTGAAATGCACGCGGAAGTCGTAATAGAAGTGCGGCTCGGCCAAGATCGTCGCTTTCTCCTCCTCGGTGCACCCCGAGATGATCTGCGTGATGGGTCCTTGTTGCTGCACACGCGTTGCCGAGTCCTGGAGCACCGTCGCAAAGAGCTGGCGGTGGTCCTGCGTGCAGCTCGTGCTGAACACGATGTGCATCGTGCTGCTGTCATGGTTCGCTGGGTATGGATCTGGTGCTAGCGATTCCGTATCTTCAAAAGCCTCCACCTTTTCAGCCACATTGTCGTTGTCAGCATCCCGTTCATGCCGCAAATTCTGCACCGCAATGGCATCGACTTCCGCGGGTTGTTGCTGCTCACGATGCACTTTCTTCGAGTCGCTGGTGTCACGCATCAACTCGATAGCGTGCTTATCCTGAGGTGTCGTGTTGGATGTGAGCGACGCATACTGCACTGCCAGCGACACGATCAGGAACGCAGCGATCGCCAGCAGCAGCAGGCGATAGTGGTGAGACTGGGAAGACGGCATCTCGATGGGTCTCTCTCTGTGAGATGGAGAGTCTGCAAATGCGACCCACAACGCACTGGCACGTAAGGGTCAACACGACTGAAGCAACAGCAGAAACTGAAGATTCGAGAGCCGTTCGCGAAGCGACGCCTGCATGCAGACCACTCAAAATGGTCGAGAGACTTTAAATAGGGGAGACAGTGTGTGCATTAAGGCGATTTATCTGGTCGCCGAGCTCTGGGAAGTAGGTTTCCTCGTCCTGCGTGTCAATCAAATCTCTTGGCTACCTTTCGAACCGAATCCGCACGGGAAGCATTCGCGGTCTCCACACTTGACGCAGCACATGCAGACTTGATCGATCTTTGAGTGCACCATGTGTTCTTGAAGAGAGACTCTGTTTCGCACACACCTAGGTCAGCTCCTGGACTAGAGCTTCATTGGGGACGTCATGTCCTACTTTAGCGTGGTGGATGCAACTCGCTTTGATGTACTTTCTTGTCGATTTTGCTGGTTTGATTTCTACTGTGGGATGAAGTGACCTGCGACTGTATCCAATAAACAGAACATGGGAATGCGAGGGAAACTAAACAAAACAAAATACAACAACACTCGAGCGCGCGCGACACTGCGCTGCACCCCGTTCAATAGCTGCTCCCCAGTCTGCAACGAACCGCACCGGTACGATCCGGTATTGCGTACACCTCGCGTGGTGATAAGATGCATACGATGCTGTCGTCCCAGGTGTGCGTGCGTCTCCTCTTGGTCACCACGGTGGTCCTGATCGTCGCTGTGGTGCTGGCGGAGAATGCGTCGATGGAGCCACTCCCAGTGCCAGCGCCGCCTATCGCTGCAAACGGAGATGTGGAGGAGTTTGGGGATATCGTGGACAAACTGCTTCGCCAGATGTACCCAGCGAACTATGACGGCAGCGCGATGCACATCGTGTTCAGCACGAGCTGTAGTCAGGACCAACGGCTGCTGTTTGCCACGATGCTGCAGAACTCCGCGACACGCGTGGGGCAAACAGGACCGATCACGCAGATCGTCGCGGGATGCACGGACGAGCAAAAGGCAGAGATCCAGGTCGAGCCACGCTTCTATTACGACTACCGCGTGCATTTCACCCCGGGGTACTACCCGCACCCACTACCCGAGATCGACGATTGGTACCATCCGTACAACAAGCCGTTCTCGCTGCGCCATTTCCTGCAGAACGCGAATCCGCCCGTGCAGCACGACATCATCGCACTCATTGACAGTGACTTCCTGTTCTTCAAGCCCCTCGAGGTGAACACAGGACGGAACTTGACCAAGTACTACACGGCCACGCGGGATCCAACCACCGCGACCGACGAAGTGCGCGATGGAGTGGCCATCGCGCATGACTGGCGACACGTCATCCAGCGCGACGGCTTCTTCGACACAAACAACCGCCAAGATCTTTGTGCGGGCAAGCGCTGCTTCAATGTCACAAACGAGGACGGGTGGGAGCACTATTGGGGTCTTGGACCGCCGTACGTTGTGACCAAGAACGACATGCTCGCTTTCATTGACGATTACTGCGAGTTCGTTGTCCAAGCGCGCAAGCGCACGGACGACTGGATGACGGAAATGTACGCGTACTCGATGGCCGCAGCGAACCACGGCGTCAAGCACACCATTTTCTCGAACTTGGGCATCACGCACCCGTATCTGGCAGAGAGCGAGTACTGGAGTTTTCTAGACGATAGCAGTTTGCCAGTGAACCCGTGCCAAGATCCCTTCGACATCGTCGTGCCCAGGGATCCCCCCGTGGGGTTCCATTACTTTTCCATGTATATGCTCGGTGACGACGAAAACAAACGGCGGTTCTACAAGCGCGACGTCCCGCGAAACATCGTCGAGTGTGACCAAATGCTGCTGGTCGTGCCCAAGTCCTCGGAATACGATTTGGTGGCGTTCCTGCATCACGACAATCCCGTGGCGCGATCGAGAAAGTACCACGAAGTGTGGGCCGAGTGCACAATCATCAAGTCGATCAATCACGCACTGCTCCAATTGAAAAACCGCATGTGCGCCAAGACGGGCTTTAACAGCTTCCAAGGTCGAGAGCTGGTCGCGCCAGCAAAGTAGCAAATGCTTTCAATCCGTTACGTAAGTGCAAAACAAAATAAATTGGTTCCCAGTTTGCATGTTGCTTTTTCTCGGCCACTTTTTTCCATGTGTGTGTGTACAAGAGGAGAATACGTAGAGTGGCGCAGTTTCCTGTAGTCAAAATATTGGACCTGGTGTTCTTTTTCTCCAGGAAACGCACTTAGACCACAACACTACATGCAGCCCAAAGAGATGATAAAACAATGTCAGAGGAGTGTGTGCACGCATACCAAATACAAACATACAGAATCCACGTACGTTTTTCGGTCCTCGTGATCCGGTTCTTCGTCCCCTTCGCCAACCTCTTGCTCTGGGTCCCTATCTTCCGTCGGTCCGCCCACATCGTCATCCATTGGCTCGGCACCATTAGCTTCCCCGACGTCGTCGTCGTCGTCTTCGTCTTCGTCTATCTCTATGTGTTCTTCATGTCCTTCGTCGCCTCCGTCTGCTTGCGCAAGTGCTGGGTGCTGCTGCTGCTCGTACGTGACATAACTGCGCTTCAACGTCAGTCCATTCCGTCGGATAAACTTGGTCACCCAGTTCTCCGACGCTTTGAAATTCGCATTCGTGCGCTGGAACATGTGCTGAGCGGTTTTCGCGATCCACTTGCGGGTCACACGGTCTTTCTTCGCGCGTTCTTGGATCACAATCACGAGCAATTTCTCTTCCGAGTTCTCCAAGTACGGTTTGCGACCGCCACCGGTAATGCGCTTCTTGTGCGACGAATCGCCGAGGATTTTCTCTCGGTTCTTCCACCACTTCCGGAACGACGACGCGCTCACATCCCAATTCAGCGCGCTAAAGTGCTTCTCTGCGCGCGACGGAATCCCTTTCCCCGGACCCATGATCCACTCGATGGCTTCTTTCTTCATACTCAACGGGATGCTCTTGCGCTTGATCGCGAGGCTGTTGCTGGCACCGTCCGTGGAGGTCTCCGAACCGCCTCCTCCTGCTGCTGCCGCCATCTCCCCATTTGCCGATGGCGAGCCAATCACAACGGCCGCAGCGGAAAGCGGCATGAAGTCCATGGCGCCAGGTTCCACTTTCCCGCCATTTACACCGAGAACCGAGCCGTCGGCGGCCATGTGCACCTCGGTCATCGCCGGGTCTGCTGCCGCGACGGCATGTTGCACGAGCGCCTGGTGCTGCGCTTGAGCTTGAGCTTGCGCCTGAGCGACAGCTTGCGCCTGAGCTTCTGCGAGCGCTTGAGCCTGCTGGGCTTGCGCCTGCGCGATCAGCTGCTGCATGCCGCCATCGCCCGCAGCCACAAGCGCGATCACTTCCTCTGCCGTCGGGATTTTGCCTGCCATGGTGCGCTTGATTGATTGATGCGATCGATTGACACACACACACACAAACGGAGCTCTTCGCCGCCACCTCAATATAGCGCCGTCTTTGCGATTGCCGAATTGACGGATGTTTTTTTTCAAGGCCGTCTTCTAATACGGTAGCATTCCGGCCACTCCTTTTTTCGTTCTTTTTTGGTGGGAAGGGGAGGGAGAATGACCAAGAGTCTACTATTGAAGACGAAGTCGCTAACCATTGTCGTCTACTCTCTTCGAGGGTCTATTAATAACGCTTCATCGTTCGTATCGGATACGATAGGAACTGCAAGGAAAGTCTGTAGGGTGGATTCGAAGCGAATATACACTAGGGAGATGGTTCTGCATCTGGTAGGGTATAATGGTATCCAAACGCGAAGATTTTGGTTTGGTTACGCTTTGGAGGGAAAGAGGGAGAAATAGCAGCATCCTGAAACAAAACGCAAGACAAGACAAGAGAAAGATGGCGAAGAAGAGCATGTGGATGGCGCTGTTCGCGCTTCTCGCGGTGCTGATGACCGTGATGACGGCAGTCGCGACCGCGGAGGCGCCGTCGGCCAGCGCGAGCCACATCCTGGTGCCGACGGAGGCCGAGATCGACCAGCTCCTCGTCGAACTGGAAGCTGCCGACGACCTCGAAGCCAAGTTTGCCGAGCTCGCCAAGGCGAAGAGCAAATGTCCATCGGGTCGTGGCGGGGGTGCGCTCGGCACGTTCGGTCGCGGCCAGATGGTGCAAGAATTCGACACGGTCGTGTTTGAAAAGCCAGTCGGCGTCGTGCACAAAGTGAAGACGCAGGCGAGTCTTTGTTCATAGAGCCGATCTATTTTGTTGCATGCACGTGATGGGATCCTAACGCTGTGGGTGTTTGCTCTTCTTTGTATGCTGCTGCAGTTTGGCTGGCACTTGGTGCTCACCACCTCGCGCTCGGGGATGCCGGATGATGCGCTTGACGAGGAAGTCGAAGACAGCAAGTCCGACCTCTAAAGCGAGTCTTTTTCGAAGGTCTCTCTTGACCCGACAGTGGATCATGCAGACTCAAATGCCAGTAGATGATGATGTCATGTAAAAAGAAATACCGTGTGCTGGAGTAGGAAAAACCGAGAAATAAAGGATGACACGAGTATTCCAAGAAGAGCACGCGTTTGCAAAATGCACACGGACATGGTTATTTTGGCGGCTTTTATCTTGATGCGCAAGCACCTACTTCTCTCACAACCATGGCGAAACGGAAGCCGAACTGCAGCACACACTTAGTTGGCTTTCTTCTCTTCGCCAGTGCGCTCAGAGCAGATCAGCACATGCCAACCAAACTGTCAGCACGAAGAGCAAAGAAAGAATGTCGTTAGAAGTCCACATCCAAAAGCCCCATATAATCAACTAGCGGACAGAAGCATACCTGGGTTTGAATCTTGTGCACCTTGCCCACGTCTTCTTCAAACACGACCTTGTCAAACGCTGGCACCATTTGGCCACGTCCAAACGTACCGAGGTCGCCGCCCTTCTTTCCCGATGGACACGTACTCTTCTTCGCAGCGAGTTCCGCCAACTTCTTCTTTGGGTCAGCGGCAGCAGTGATCTCCTTGACCAACGCATCCACCTCGGCTTCGGTCTTCACCAAGATGTGACTCGCGCGCGCCTTTGGACCGCCGGACTTGGAGCTGAACTTGCTTCCAAAGACCATAATCACGACGAGAAGCACCGGTCCAATGAACGGCGAGGCTTTGAGCAAGAAATCGCGGAGCATGCGGTACAGATCCGATGGCGGGGCTTCCGAGCCGTCCGTGCGGGTCGAGATCAGCACCAAGTGCCATCCGAATTGGGTCTTCACCTTGTGCACGACGCCGATCTCCTCGGTGAACACGACGCGGTCGAACTCTGGCACCATCTGCCCTTGCCCGAACGTGCCCAAGTCGCCGCCTTTCTTCGAGGAAGGGCACTTGGAGTGCTCCATAGCGAGCTTTGCGAACGGCACAAACACATTCTTCGCCTGCTTCAGCTCCGCGTGGAGCTCGTCAGCCAGCGCTTCCGAGTCCACAAGAATGTGGCTCGCGTGCGCCTTCATCGACGCGGATGCGCCGTAGCTGCCGAGCACCGCAGCGAGCACCAGCAGCAGCGCCGTGAACATCGTCAAACTCGAGCGTCCAGATGCCATTCTTGTCTTTTGGCAAAATAGTTCCCCCCTTCTCTTCTTTCCCTTCGAAAGCGAAAATGCGGATTTGAGGTGTGAGTGAGTGAGGAGATCTGTCAGACTCCGATTGACTGAAATGTATCGAACCGCGTGTTCTGATTGGTAGAAACCCCATTATTTTGTTGAACGGATTGTTTTCATTCGCAAGAATTCTCACACACATTTTCTGCTGTTGTTGCACTTTTTGCGTCTTTTCTTTCATGTGATGACAATGTGTGGAACGGATAATGGAGAAAAACAAACATTCATTTGTGGTCTTTCCTTGTTTCTATCGAGACTACTTCTTACGAATTGCACTTGGCCAGGAGCCACAGATGCGAAGGGTACATGCGCGAAAAGAGACTCACGAAGAACTCGTCCTGGTCCGCCAAGCTTCGCTGCGGGTTCTTCACGAACTCGAGCATCCAGTCCATGCGTTTGCCGATCTGGAAGCAATCTTTTGTTTTCAGCAAATCCTCCAGACTCTTCACGTGCTTCTCCGACGTGCGCGTCATTTTCAACGGGATGCGGTCGTCTACGCGAAGTGGCGCACTGTTGCGCGTCTGCAAACGCAGGAACACGCCGATCGTCAGACACGCCACATGGAACTCCACGTTGTACCTCAGCGACCCACCCATGCCGATCGCCTTCATGATGCCGTGCTGCTTGCGCGCATTGCCAAACTTGAGCAAAATGTTGCACACCTGCCGCAGCATCTGCTTCTTCAGCGGCGACGGCAGCACGTCCGCGAGCGATTTGCAAACGAAGTTGGTCACTTCGGCTGCGAAAAACAAAATCTTCATCTCGGTCATCGAGTTCTTTCTCGCGATCTGCATCTTCTCCATCCACGCCAAGAGCTTCGAGAGCATCCCCATGCTGAACGCCTCCGTGACTGCCGGTGCCTTGCGCAGCTGCTGCATGAAAAGCACCTGCAGCGTCATCAGGTTGCCCAGTTCCAGACACGCACCTTCGAATTCTTCTTCGCTCAGCTCGGGCACCTTGAGGCGCATCACGAGGTCACTCCACGCACCGCGTCGATCCTCGATGATCCATTTCTCGATGCTTTTCTCCGAGACCTGGCTCATGACGTGAACCGAAGCGATAGCACGCCCGCAGCCCGATAAGCAGCAAAGCTCGCCACCACGGAACGCCAGAAAACTCCACAGCAAGCGTCCCAAGCGGTTGCCGATCGCCTCGGTTGGGAAAAACGAACTTGAACTCCCTTCCGAGACCGAGCTGCTGTCTTCTTCGTCGCTTTTCTCCACCAAACTCCGTCCTTTGGACTTCGATTTGCACGCCAAAGCCGATTTCTGAGATGACGCGAAATCCCGCACCAGACTATCGATCTCCACGAAAATCACGTTCCCGCACTTGGCCCAGCTCAGCGACACAGAAGACGACGACGACGGAGAAGACGAGCCCTTTGCGCTAGCGTATCCATTCTGCTCACTCTTGAAGAAACCCTCCACCAGTCGCAGGTTACAGAACCGCAACACACCGATCAACGTGTTCGTTAAAACGTCTTCCGCCACCAGCTCCTCCTGCGCATCTTGCTGCGGCTTCGTGTCGCGGCTGTCTTTGCGATAAAACTGCACGATTTCGTCCAGTTTCTCATAAAACACCGTGCAACTGGCACTGTACAGCACCACACGCCACGCGGACTGACTGCTTGCGCCGGAATGGATATCAAAGCTGCCGCCACCCTGTTCGTTGCTTTCAAATACCGCATAGAGCATCCGAATGAACTTGTCCGCACGTCCAAACGACTCCTTTTTGCTCATTGCCGAGTGGTGGATGGTCGTGACCTGTCCGAGTAAGCGCAGCACCAATTGCAAGCGTGTGAACGCATCCTGCATCAACGCTGCTGTGGGATTCGCGGGGAATATCGTTGGCGAAATGCTGGTGCTTTCGCGATAGTGTGCGGTGTGGGAACTCAACGGCTCTTTCAATGCCTCCAACGCGAAATGCAGCAAGGAATCCAAATCCGTTGCAGTCATTTTCCACTTCGCCCAGAAACTTGGCTGCTGCTTCACAAAGTTCACAAAGTACGGCGGTAGCACATTGGTTGAGGATGTCACCACTCGACTTCGTTGCGTATTCGCTCGTTGCGGGTTAAAGTGCGGGAAATCCAGCACAAGCTCCACACACAGCTTCGCAAACTCCAAAAGGAAGAGCGAGCAAATGGCTTCACTTTGTTTCCTAAGCCATTCCTCCGTAGACTTCCACGTCATTCGGCACAGGATATCACGCACCATCCAGGAAACAAATGGATACGACGATGACTCCGACGAAGGCGACGACAGTTGCTGCTTCTCTGTTTGGACGAGCTCGCGCATTTGTTGAACGATTTCCAGCGTCAGACACCAATGCTCCCACGCAATTCGAGTCAGAAACTGGTGAAGGTGCTTGCAAATATGCACGGGAGCGTGGACCACCAGCACATTCAAGTAGAACGTCCAGATCTGAGTCAGCTTGGCGTTCTCGCTGCCATTTGCATCGTTCTGTGCAGAGTTGCCACCGCTTTCGATCACCTTCGGTTTCTTTTGGCGCAGGTATTCCGAGCACGCAGCAACAAAGCACGAGCAGACTGTCGTTCCAGTTGACAAACCATCTTGATCCGACCATGGACTACTAATACTCGAGCTCTCTGTTGTGCTGGCCTGCTGGTAGAGGGTCGAAAGCAGTGGCTCGAAGAAGGACGTGATCAGTTGCCACTGTTGCGTTTCTGGAGCTACTCGGCAAAAGATCGTGAAGAGATCCAAGAAGTTCTTCATCACACCGAGTCGCTGCCAGTACACAATCGGATATTGAGAAGACGTGTCGTTAGCCGAAGATCCGCTCGATAGCGCAGTTTGCCACCGTAAGGTTGTCATGTGGTGGCTAAAGAACGCCACGCAAGACTCGATCTGCGTGTATGGAAGTCGTTGCCACACGTCAAGAGGGATTAAAACCATCGCTTCCCAGACTTTCGCGTCGACCGGTCGAGGTAAAGCCGAGAGACTTGGACCTCCACCGCTCTCTACTGTAGACGAATCCGACGATGCCATACTCGCGTGGCTACTATGGAATCTGTAATCGTCGTGAACCCCAACCAACGCATGCAGGACTTTCTCCACGTGATCTTCCACATACAGTGAGCATATCAGGCGAAGCACATCGGCATAGACACTCAAGACTTCGTCCAAATGAGCTCTATCATTTGCCGACACCAGTGCTTTCTCGCCACCAGGTCCCGCGATCAAACTTCGATCTGCAGGAAATTGAGAGCTGATATCTCCCAGAACAATGCAAAGCACGGTTTCCCGATCGAACTTGGATGGCACTTGCGTCTTGGCGTTCTTCTTTGGCTGCAGCCACTCACGAAAATCGAATCTCCGGAGCAGCACTAGCTTCTCTTCGGTTGAGAGCTTCGACGACCCACTGGCACTCATCAGCTTCGAAAACATTTCCACGAACCGAGAGGGGGCTCCGGCAGGATAGAAGCAATCACTGAGCAGATTGATTCGGGATGGGTCTTCGAGCATCAGCTGCAATAATGTGTACGTTTCGCGCTCATCAACACACACAAAACTGGCGCCGAGCTGCTTGATTGAGCGCCACAGCACCTCTCGCAGTGGCGGAACCATGCGAGACAGTTTTGTATCCAGCTCTGTAAGTAATCGAAACCACTCGAGTCCTTTCTCGTGGAGGCGATCCGATACTTTGTCCCATCGCTTGACAACTTGCTTCTCTTGCTGCTCCACTGACGAATCATCAACTTCGTTCTCTTCAGTCGCATTTCCATTAGAGGCTGACTCTTCTTCACGACGCACTTTCTGGAGCTCAATATCAAGAGTCCGAACAACTTGATCGATCAGCAAAATCTGCATGATAAGCATAAAACCATCACCATCCAACTTCAAAAACTGGTCCACAGCATTCTGCAGTTGGGAAGACACCTCACTGCTTTGGTGGTGATCCACCAAGGATAGCGTCACATTTGTCAGCATCGATTTCATATCACAGCGCTCACTTTGCATCAAAATCGTTTGCGCAGCGTCCGAAAGTGCTTTGTCGATCGTCCACTCCATAAATTCGAAGCGAAATGAAGCGGGTTTTCTGCAATTGCTGCCTTCAATACACGGGATGCTTTGCGTCACGGTCCGTGTTTTACTCGAATACAATTGAGCAACATGATCCATCAACTCGGCATCCAGAGCGACCAGCACCGACAGGTTTTCAGAAAACTTCAGCGCCACACTCTTCAATCCGGGTTTGTTCAACTGGATTGAAGGTGTAACGACACAACTCTCTTCCGAAATTGTCAGAGACACCACGGGGAGCATCGTGAGAGTTGCTGGTCCGCAATGCTCCAGAAGCAAAGGCAAAGGACGAATATTTCGTCCAAAGTCACCGAAACTGCTTCCAAAGCTGCTATGTCGTCGACGTAGATCAGAGGCGTCCTCAACAAATGCAAACTCTTCCTCATCATGCAAATCGCTTGTCTTTCGTTCGGGAACAGCGGAATTAAAGCTGTCGAGATCTTGGAGGTCATCTTTGCTTGAACCGGCAAGTTGGTGGGATCGGTGTTTTCGGAATGTGAATTCAAATCCGCACAAATGTGTCCATAATGGCAGTTCTGACCATTGAAATTCTTCATCCCCATGTGCAGTCGTGAGCAGCACATCGCTCAATCGCAGCACTTCTTGCAACCGCTTTGCCTCGTAGTGCCGCGGAAGAGTCACAAATTCATCCTCTTTGATCCATCCATTTGGGTCCTTTTCTTCCAACCAAGCGTCCATTGCTGTGTAGATTTGAGAAAGCGTGACAAAATGCGCATACTTCTTCTCCTTCACTTCAGATGATCCAGTGCGACCGCCGCCATTCGTAGTTGTCAATACAACCTGCGCTTGCGTTGAGCAATAATTGATCATCTTTCGTAGTTTCGCCTGGAGATTCTTCCGCATGTGAACGCGCTTCGCTTTGTGGCTCCCATCTCGCTCGAGGAAATAGTGGCCGAACATGCGAGTTCCTCCCGCGCACGCAAAGTACAGTGCAAAAAACACCTGCCAGTACACGATTTGGGCTTCTTCGTGCTCAGGCATCTCGAGACAGTACTCGCACCAGCGATAAAACTTGTACTGGGAGAGGGAATCAAAGTTTGTATGCCCAAAATGGAAACTCTTGCTGTCGATTGGCGTCGACGAAGATCCTGATGGCGCCGTGTTGAGCCCAAGAAGAGCAAGCTCGGAAGCAAGTCTTCCTTTCGCTTTCTTCCACTTCTCGACCTTTTTCATGGTTTTCGGTTCATACTTGAGCATGAGATTGCCCATCGTGAGGAACAACGGGAGTTCTTGTCGTGTTTCGATCAAAAGCACCCAAAGAGCAAGGAAAGAACACCCTCCAACGTATTGCGCTGCATCGAACGCTGCGCCAAATATCGAAGACAATGTCGACGTATCTGGAGCTGGAAGGAAACTCACCAGTTGAGTCTGCTCGCTGGCGCCATGTTGGCTCGGATCTTCTTTCCTCGTCTTTAACTGACGGCACAAAGCTCCAAACGAAACTTGCAGGATTGCAACAAGCTCATATAGAAGGACACGCCGGTCGTTCTGCTGCTTCGTGTCACTGTGGCAAACATAGTGGTTGGCCATACTGCTTCGCATAAGAACGTCCAGAAAGTGCCGAAACTCGTGGTTTTCGAACCAGAATGGGACTTGAACCATCACTTTCATCCAAAACAGCATCGTGTCATTGAACGACGCAGTGTCGGACGAATACTCAAATTCCCGCTCAATCAAGCTGCACAGTGCTCTGGTCGACGCAGTGTATTCCGCGCTCGATTTCAGCATATTCAGCGACGAAGCAGCAGTCGTTGCGGATGATCCATTTGCAATCAGAGACGACGTGCGCACCGAAAGTGCCGCTGAGGAGGACGGCGACAATGGTCCCGATGGACTCCCTCCGCCTCGAATAGTCGACGAGATCCAAGCGATGGCACCGTGAAATAACGCGGAAGTGGTGAGCGCAACAGGGCTGGACTGCGGGAAATACTCGTTAATCAACGCAGGAAGCAGCACCGGATGGAGATACCGGCTGCATGCTCGAATGAACAGAATTTCGCTCGCAACTCTCGCTTTCGCCGTGCTTTCCCACCCTCCAATATACCCTTTCTGAAGGACTTCTTCGAGCTGCTTGCGCTCCTCCATGTTGATGTACGAATTTTCGGCCAGTGCACTTATCAATTGCATCATCTCACTCGTTGAGAGCGTCTGGATCGCCGCCATACACAAATCCATCTCATGGTCGACGCCACCAGCTTGCACAGAGAGTTTAGCGACGCCGCTGTCGTTCACAGCTTCATCATCACTTCCGTCACCTTCAGTTTTGTCCAGCGACGACCGATGACCAACACCTCGTTTCATACTATCGACTTTCGACAAGACAGGGAAAACATTCTCCAGCACGCGAATTGTAGCAGGAAACAAATCCTGCTTCAACAGGATCAGGAGAGGCTCCCATCGATCGATTCGATCAGTGAACACGAAGGTCGTGATTTGACAGATCAAATACGCAACAATCGGCTCCGTGCGCAACGCAGCTGTCGCCGCAAGAGTCGAGTTAACGCTCATTTTCTCACCCTCCGGTGGATCACTTGATCCTTCCTGAATCGGAACCCCAGACGTATTCCCGCCATGCATCGAATAGGCAGCGGACTGCTCGCGCTGGAGAAGCTCTCTTCCATGCTGAACAACCATGTGTGCCAGTTCTTTCTCAAGTGGCATATAGAAAGGCACCTTCTTGCACGCTGCATTCATAGGTTTGGAAGCATTTGCAAACCATCGGCGCAGCGTAAGCGCTTCTCGTGAACGGTCCCGAGCCAAATCGATCAGTTCAATGAACGGTTCATGCGTATTCGGAGAATAAAACTTGAGTTTGAGGATCAGTTTCCAGCACCACTGAGGGAAGTCGAACGTATCTTCTAGCCAAAGAGCTCGCCGAATAGATTTGGTAATGGCGGCAACTTCAAGCTTCTGCGGCGCACCACTCCCGGAGACAACGATTGCAGACGCGGGATCATGAGCCCGCTCTCGCCTCGTTTTATACAGAACAAACGCTTCCGCCACGATCAAGGCAACACGTCGGTGGAGGTATGCGCTAGTAAACAGCATTCCTTCTTTCAAATCATACTCCCAGTTGATATGATCCAAGAGGAATCGAGCCAACGCACATCGAGGAGCTGAAGTATTTTCCAGCAACAGCCACTCTTGTATACTCACCAAGTCTGAACGAGTTGGCACCCATCGATTCACTGGGAACGTTTCAAATACATGGATCCACGTTGCAGCACATTCGTGATACTTGAACAGAAGACTGATCAACAGAGAGATAATCCACGGATGTCCAAGACAGATCGCACTGATCGGGACTGCAGCACGCTCACCGTTCTCCCCGAGTGCTTTTTGACACGACGGAACCGTGTACCCAGCAAGAAACAGTTCGTGAACAGCAACACTAACGAAGTCATTACGATCTTCGGTGGCGTCAGTGGCGCCAACGCTGCTGGACTTGACATTACCGCTGCATGAAGCAGCGAGAGTTGCAACTGCATTCAGCAAATGGATCGCATTCTCCGTGTCTGAAGTGATCAAATCATACAGCGTTTCGCGCGCGTCTTTTCCGACTTCATCGCTCTCAGCGTTCCCACTGACGGCTCGCCTCACAAACTGCATCCAACCCGCTGCAGTTTTGGCTTCGGGTGGTACGTGGTGGATGTTGAATAGCAGTAATGCCAGCACATCCCACTTGGCAAGATCAGATAATGAGCCGAACGGGAAACCGCTCAAACTTTTCCAAGCAACACGATTGCAATCCGCCACTAACAGACCATGGAGCGCTGTCACGAACAACTGGTCAAACAGAGTTGGGTAGTAAACTGTTTCACCGCTCATCGACGTCGAAGAAGTTGATGCCGACACTTGAGACGCGTTCACGAGCAGCTCGCCAATCAGCTGAGCAATGCGCAACGGGAACTTTTCGAACTCTTGGAAAGCACGCAGACTTTGTGTGAGCTCCAACACAAGCGTCAAAGCACGACTAAAGCTCTTCTTTGTATCCAATGTGCATCGGAAGACCTGTTCGAACGCGAAAGTGTTCGGAAATTGATTCAGCACTGCAACGAAATCGTCATCAGAGAGGAAACATCGGTCCAGCATCTCGGGGTTTTCCAGCAGAACCCATTCAGGCGATACAGTGACAGCAGTTTCGTTGGCACCATTAGTCGCAGAGGGAGCTGACGAGCTGGTTGGTGGTCCACTTGACACTAAAACAGACATTCGCCGCAATTTCTCGGGGTGGAAAACCAGGTGCACCATCGCGAGATAGTGGTCCACAAGTTCCTCGCTCCACTCGTGCCTCATTGACCCGTTCGTGGATACCATGGCTCGTGGAAACTGCAAAAAGCGCAGTAACCACGACCGCTCTTCTGTTCCGATCCGTGGCAAATACATCACATGCATCAACAAATATGGCATGTTGC
Organism: Globisporangium heterothallicum; assembly: GCA_023334155.1. Taxonomy (NCBI): domain Eukaryota; phylum Oomycota; class Peronosporomycetes; order Pythiales; family Pythiaceae; genus Globisporangium; species Globisporangium heterothallicum. Next base: position 17,174 of record JAASGH010000126.1, read on the forward strand.
TCAACAACTTGGTGCGCAATAAGCTCTGAAGACACGACGAAATCCACTTCTGCAGAGACTGGCGAAAGCGCATGACGCTTGAATACCATTCGTTCGACGTTGTCGAGACTGATGATGGAGGCAGATACAGTACCACGTCGCAGCTCTCGCATAACTTGCAGAACTGATTCGTTTCCATCGGCGCATTCAGACAGCCACACGCATAGCACTTGATTTTGCGCACCATTCCGCCACCTCCACCGTGAGTCATCTTCGAGCTCGGGTTGTGCCACACTAATTCACCGCGGTAGAACGAATGCGGCACACGACCGAAAGATCCTTTCTCGTCCATTGTCACTTTCTTCTCGAAATATATGAGCACATCGATACAGTATTTCAGGTGGTCGACGGTGGACGCAAGTGTCGATCCGGCAGGAAGCGTTTCGAAGAAATTTATCCCATCTGGCACAAGGTCCAAATTCCCCACCACCGTCGGCTGTGCATTCTCATTGCTTGTGCACGAAGCGCTCACTTTATTTAGAAAGGAGACCAAACTGGGCTCGTGCAGCAAGCCGTTCAGGTACTGCTCCACGTGGAAATACCCAATGGCACGATCAAACGTGTGCAGCGATGATTCCACCGTTCGCAGCTGTCGCAGTTTGTCAAGATGTGCCTTCAATCTCTCTAGCTGCAGAGGTTCAAGCTTTGCAGTCTGGAAGTCTAGCCGCTGCTCAAGCTCAACATGGTCCCCGCATCGTTGTGACGACGAAAGTTTCTTCATTTCAAGCGTCCACACTGCAAACAGTACAACGATCCGATCAGTTTGCCTGTACACAATCCCTCCCAGATAGTTGTGACGCACCTTTTTTCACAAGGGTGTCGATCTCTTTTTTCGACGATTCCAGCGTTGATGCCGCTGTGTGTAATAAATATTCAGAATAGAGATAGCGCTCTAGTCGCGAGTGCAATTCCCCCTTGTTGGTTTCAATCCGCTGCATCTTCATTTCTTGTCGTTTTTGAGACGCTTCCGCGCGCATGAGCGTCATTTCGAAATTGACAAATGGGTCAAGTTTAATATGGACCCGCTGCTGTCTTGCTGCCTCTACAGCGTTTGCAACGACTTGACCATCCGCCGAAATGCGAGCAAACGAAGAGCTACCTGGCCGGACAGATTGCACCTCTTGTGGCACCGATGGGTAGAGATTTCGACCTGCGTCTTGCATTCGCGCTTTAGCGAACGAAGTTCGAACAGCATGACCAACGTTTCCAGTCACAGCAGATGATTTCTCATCTGATTCGACAGGCTTGCGCATCTGTGGAGCTGAAGGATTCGATACTCGAGATATGGTCTTTGCTGAAGGAGGAGAAAGTGACGGCATCGACGGCGCGGAAGGAGTGAGATCGACTGTTTCGACTGCAAGAGGCTCATTTAAATCGATCTCCGGTGGAGCTGATGGGGTCGCTACTCGGTGTCCAGACGGAGAAGAGTCCGGAAAAGCCGCGCTAGCAACCATAAGACCCGCAGTTGCACCGCTTGAGACTTGAGGCATCGAGAAAACCTGCTCGCTGTCATCTGGTCGAGATACCGCTGTATCCGATTGCAAACCATAACTCCGTGGTGGCTCAACTTGCAACGACTCAGCTTGCAACGTCTCGAACGTCGCTGGAGAGGAGTTTTCGTCATCAGAATCATTGAAGCTCGGCGCCGAAGGTGCGGATGCAGCTGATTCGGTCATAGCGCCTGCTAACATTCCCGGAGGTGCATACGACTCAAAAGCATCGTCAAATGCAGGTGCGCTGGGAATCTCTGGCTCCAAACTGGACGGTATTTGTGCCTGGTCGAGACGTACAGCAGAGTGCTTCCACGTCTTCGCCTCTGTATGTTCAGCTGCGGTGGGTACAGCGCTTCCTGTTAACTCCGCTGCGTCCGCCTGACCACCCCGCACTGCTGGCACGGTATCAGAATTATCCAATGGCAACTGTGATGGCAGCTGTACAGACTGCTCACTGGACGATTGCGGAGTTGCAGAAGGCGATTCGATTGACGTCGGCACTGCACCAAGGAGAGACCACAGATCATCTTCATTCTGCGCAATTTCTCGGTCGGTAACAGCGACGTCCTCCTCCTCCTCCTGTCCGGCGATTTCAGCCAGCGTACTCGACATCAGTCCATTCGCTCCTGTCGTAGCACTCGTCGCATCCGCAGCTCCACTGCTCAATTGTTCAATGTCTTCTTCCATTGCTGCGATCATATCTCGCATCAACTCCGCTTCCGCACTGTCAGCACGACCGTCGTCCGCATTCTCGCTGCTTGTGCTCGCGCCACTGCCACTGCGCGTCGTGCGAAAAGATCCGGAGCCCTGCTCTTTATCCTGTCCATCCACACTCGCCGCTTGCTCTACCTGTACGTTTGCTGCTGCTGCGACATCCGAAGCCTCGCTCGCGGTGTCGGCGTGGTAGCTCTTCTTCCGCGCCTGTTGCTTCTTGTGGTTCCTTCGCTTGGGTTTCACCGCCTCCATCGCGCTGGGTCAGTCTTTCGTCAACTGTATGGAACCGCCAATATCCTTCAAAATACGTCGCGTCCGGTACTGCGTCCGCGCCACCAGCACGTGTGCTCCGGAAGAAAAGAAAACGCCAAATGCCAATGCGATTCCCGCCCGCACTCGCCGATTCCTTTTTCTTCTTCTTCTTCTACTTCTTCTGGCTTTGTGTGAGTGCGGGTTTGTTCTTCTTCGTCGTTCAATATATGCACGCATAAAAAGCCCGTTTCGCAAAAAACAGAGAACAAGCGTTCACGCAACCTTCGAGCGACGTTTCTGGAGCGATGTCGCACCAAATGGTCTCGCTGTGTCGAAAGGTACCTTCGCGCAACGTTGTTCGCACAAACCTGCAGCAAAAATGGGTTGCTTTCCTGCCACGCTCGGACGACGTTCGTACGACATGCAGACACCCACATTCGTGTTGAAGTTCATTGTGGAAGAATGGAATGGGAACCGATCGCTCTGTTTATGCCGTACACGACCATGAAAGAGCCTGCATCACGGCCACCTGCAGACGCCGATGCAGTAGGACAACCAACCACCTGTGAAGAACACTTTGCAATGTGTCTCTGGATTGCAGACCGTCTACTATAAATACAACTGCTGCTCAGGACTCGCTAACCTACCCTGTGCTTCTCAATGCAGTCATGGACACGTAGCTCCTCGCCACCGTTCAACGCACCAGGATTAACAAAGCGCACGCAAGCCAGCGAGCTTGGATTAATCACAGCCGCTTCCACCGGCGAGCCGGATGCACGACAAACTGGGCACGAAGGTCATGATGTTGATGGAGAACGAGTACAGGAAGAGGATGATGCTGAACGCGATGATCAAACTGCTGGCCGCCTTCGTGAAGCCACCGTACATGCGAAGCTGCTGCGCATCCAGCTTTTGGCTTGGCAGGAAGAACAGCCCGACCAGCGCCAACGCGTTGAGGCCAAAGTTGAGGAGCAGCGACAGCAACACGTCCCAGTGGGCAGTGGACACATCGGCAGTCACTTGAGCAGGGTCGTAAAAGTTTCCTCCCTGGAACAAGCCAACCGCGTTCGTGCTCACGAAAATGCCGATCAGACGCTGCAGCGAGAGCGTGAGCCCCACAGTCACGCCCTCGGAACCTTCTTGGATGATCTCGGTCAGCGGGACAATGGTGTTCAGCAGCCCAATGCCATCTGAAACGGCAGTGATCGAGTACATGAAGCGGTAGAGGTAGCGGTCGCGCACAACGTCGAAGGAGACCAAGATAGCGATGACCAAGTGCGGCGCGATCTGGAAAAACGGCGCCGACGCGAAGAATTGGCGCCACGAGCGGTTGATAAACGCATAGCGCCAGACCACCATCGTGAGCAGCATGATCACGTCGGTGATCACCTTGACGACTAACGAATTGTCGGTCGCAGCTCCCGACCATGTGCGGATCACACTGGTCGAGTCGCTGAACTTGATGCTCAGGAAGAGCGTGAAGAAGCAGATGAACGCCATGATGCGCCACACCGCCTTTTGCTGCATGATCTTCCAGAAAATGCGACCGCGGATCTTCATGGACGTGTACAGGGAGTAGTGCTCTTCCTTCCAGAACTTCAGGATGACTGGGAGCGGCAAGATCGAGATGACTGCGAGGAGAACCATCGCGGTCGACAGCGGCACATTTGGTTCCCCAGATCCTGAGCCGAGCACTGCGTACGTGAACGAAGCAGCCAGGAGCGACACCACACGACGGAAGATCAGGTACGTAGCTTGGATGGAGCCTCGGGACGCGAGCGATTCTCGTTGAGAGAGCTCAATGACACGTGTGTGGACGCAGAGGTACGTGATGATGCACCCGATACTAGCGAGAGCAGCCATCAAAATAGCGAGCACCACCAACGCATCGTTCGGATCGCTATTGGATTCAAGCGACTCGAAATGGGCACTCAATCCGGCAATGACGAACACGCTGGCGCCATTGAGCACGAGACCAACAATCATGTACCCTTTGCGGCGCAGTCCCATGATCGGGTAGCAATCCGATAGAAGACCAAAGAGGAAACTCAGCGCCATCGGCATCTCGATCAGTCGTTGGACGGAGACGTTCTGCTGGGTTGACAGCGCTAGCTGGGTGCTCATCAGCGGCTGCAACACTCCGATCAAGCACTGGTACGAGAACATGGACGAAAACGTGCCAGCAGCTAGCCCCAGGCAGTCCATCGACAGGAAGCTAACCGCACCTCCGCGTCGCAGACTTCCGTACATTTCATGGTTGTAAAACTGATCCCCGGCGACGAAGCGGCCGGCGTTTACTTCGAGGTCTTCTTCGCCAGCGCTCGACTGGTACAGGGAAGGCGACTGGTACGTCTTAAAGCCATTGGGACCTTGCGGGACATTCGGCGATTCCTTTTGCATTTTGAAGGTGGCAGGTTGCTGCTAGACCGAAGTGCTCGGTTGAAGACTCTTCCTCTCACTGAGCTGCTCGATTCGCGAATGAGACTCGGCGGCAGTCGCCAGCACGCGAAGCACGTCGGCCACAAGTTCCTTGTGCGACATATGCGTGCTGATCACATGTTGCCTCTCCCCGCGCGTCTATGGCCACGGATGCATCGAAGCAGGAGAATGCACAGCGATCGATTGCATGCAGCTCCGCTCTTTCTCTTTGCCCAGCGCTCCAGCTCTCCCGATCATATGACACGCCAGTCATGGAACTGTACAACGTGTGATAGGTTGTGTGCGAGTCACGCTGGACGTGTCCCATTGTCACAACCCATCGCAGGATCGTCTCCCTTGTCGATGACCAGTCAACCCGTTGCACTCGGACATCTCAGCGATATATCAGACGAGCCGTGTGTCTCGAATGTGCGAAAGCGGGCTCGATGCAACCCAATTTACTGAGATAGGCACCAAAGTCGACTGCAATGTCCAGTATTTAGAAAGTCCTCGTTTCGACGAATGTTTCCTAGTTGCGATGTATTTTGATATTTAGCACCCACTTGGTGGAAATGCATCAGTATTCGTTTCGGAAGCCAGTCTCTGAATGCGTCTGACGAAATGCCATCTGGGTTTTCGCCTCAGCAACTGTCTGCTTGAAAGCGCTCACTCTCTCTGTGCGAAAGGGGGAATGAGTCGCGTTGAGTGGACGAAGCGGAACGCCACTCACGGAAGCATCTCCATTGACTTGGCGCTGTTGAAGTTGAGCTGGGATGTGTCCACGGGAATGCTGAAGAAGAGTGGCTTCACTTGTGAGCAGACTGCCTGCCAGGACGCTGACAAACAAAACGTCTACGCTTTCGCTTCGAAAAGGGGGACCAAGGTGCTCTTATATCGCGCTATTGTACTGTGACTGCCATCCTGCTGTCTCTACTGCACCGCTTTCATGACGGGCAAGAGCATGTTCCCCGTGTGCGAAATCTTAAATAGTTTGCCCGAATCCAAGTCTTTCACGGTCATCCTCGGCGAGACTTTTGATGCTGCTCCGCTGCTCGTAGCGCTTGTGCTGGGGGCGGACGTATCTCCGCTGGCGCCACTGGTATGGACGGGCGGTTGGCTTCGCATGCCGTCGTATTTCTGCTTCGAGTACCCGAGTTGCAGGCGTCTTCGGTGGCCATTGCGGAGCTTCAACAGGACGGGATGGCTGCACAGCTCGAGCACTTCACAGACACTCGTGATCAGGTCTTCGGGTTTGATCTGCGAAATCACGTGCACCAGCGCATTGCTGATCTGCTCGGCGCTGGCGTCACGTCCGAGTCCCACGACATTCTCTTCGGCGCTGCTGAACAGCGCGAGCGACACACAGAAAATGCCTTCCAGTCCCATGAGCAAACAGATATCCCAGATCACGAGCAACGTGTCGTATCGCAGCTGCGCATTATGTGCCATCAGCGAGATATCCGAAAACAGCGTCGGGAACCACTTGTACGCCAGCAGACACACGGGAATGCCCGCATCTTCCATTGCGCCGTTAAAACTCGGAAGGTGCAACGCCACGACGTCCTGCAGGATGTTGCCAACTTCAACCAACGAGCTGAAAAGGTCGAAGTTGTCCCGCTCCGTGCCTTCCCAGCAGATCCCAAACACGTGCGGCAGAATGCGCGAGACGATCCCGCGGAAGAACTGGAACGCGACCAACTCGTCGTCTTCCAGCACCTCTAACAGAATGAACGCAAGCCCGTTCATCCCCTGCATGTAAAAATTCTTGCTTCCTTCCCGGGGTACCCCCGATACGGGTGCTGCGGTTTCGTCGTCCTCATCTTCGTCGGTTCGCACATGTGCTGTGCAACCGGCGAGGAATGCATGTAGCACACGCTCGAGACGCTCTAAGCGGACAGCATTGGCCGGTGCACTAAGCTTTGGAGCGCCAGCGGAACCTGCCAGCCACTTGGATGTACGTGGGATATCCTTCTGCACCTGGACATTATCTCTGCAATATGAAGGACAGCGGTTAGCACACCTGGGTCTCACATGCACGTCAATCACAACCGGTAGCTCAACACTTACGCCTCCACAAGCGGCAGCGCGAACAACTGCTCGAAAACGTCTCTCTCAATCGGATCCAGAGCCCAGAGAAAGATCTTTTTCCAATACTCAAACCGGTGGGACGTATTCCGACCCATGAGCTGGAACGCTTCGACGAGGCGGCCGCTTCGCTGGAGAAAGAACAGCATTTCTGACAGATCGTTCGCCGGTAAGTACGCTGCACTCTGCGTCGCACTGTCCCAATCCGCCGACGACGGGTGCACGGGACTCCCCAACGCTCCGTCGCTGCCAGTCTCCCATTCATCATCCGTCGGTCCTGAAGTCGAGCGCGTGAGATGATACTCCTCTGGATCCGAAAACTCCAAGTCGCTTTGCAGGTTGCGCATATTCAGCGAGCTTTGCAACTGCATATTGTCTAACGATGGTCGATCTTGGCCCGGCATCACGCCGTCTGCGAGATGAATCGCTCGCTGAATCACCTCGGTCCAGTTGCGCACTTCTTCGTCGGACCGCGCTTGGAAAAGCATCGAGCAGGCTTTCACCGACACCATAAAGCAAAACTTTTGCTCGGCGACGAGTTCGTGCACGGTTTTCACGGTGCACCCTCCGGTGAGCGGGATCAAGCGTCTGGCTTTGTTGGACTTCGCCTCGGAGCGCGGATAGTAGGTCAGCACGTCGCCATCGACCTCCACCACCTGCTGTTTCCAATCGCGCAGTCCATTGCGGAATTGCGCGATGGTTCTCAACTGTGTTGTCAAGCTGAAGCACATCTTGCACTTCAGCACGCCTTTCTTGTACGGAGTGCGCAGAAAACGCAGACCCGCTGCGATGACTTTTGGAGGCTTGAGCATGAGTTTGACCTCTTCGACTGTCAGCGTCTGGAGCGAAATGCCATTCGCAGCGACCAGGATCGAGCCACGTGGGATTGAGACGCCGCCGAGGTTGATATCGCGTGTCGTCTTGATGCGGTCGCTCACCCATTCGTACATATCGGCAAACTTCGCCAGGTCATTCGGATGCAGCACTGGGATGTCCAGAAAGTCATCCTCTGTCCTTGATGTGCCAATCTCGAACGACGGAGACCGTGTCCACGGTGCCGACGGCGGAAGTCGTCCACTGATCGCAGGACTGCGCTGTCGGGAGTCGGGATGCGTCCACCGGATGCTCGCGATGGTCTTGAGCGCATGGATCCACTGCTGCATGTCGGCGCCATTTTTCGCCCCCAAACTCAGTCGAAACACCCCTTTCTTCACGATCTGGAAGACAAACTGGCGTCCCACGAGCGGGAAGGGCAACGTCTTTGTGGTCGTCCCAAGCACCACGACCTCCTCTTTCAGCATCATGCCGCTTCGCGCAACCAGCGCGTCCTGGGACGACGCATCGGCCGGAGTCGCAACACGCCGCCTGCTCGAAGAAGAAGAAGAAGAAGACGCTGCTGCTGCTACAGTAGCCTCAGTGATCTCAGCAAACTCCCGCAACAGCCCATCGTCGGTCAAGATGAAGTACCGCTTCTGCCACCCACGCAGCAGCTTGCCGCGGCTTTTGCGCACCCACAGCACACCTTCCATACCTGCTCACGGATCTCGGAATGCCGCGTGCACAGCCGCAAAGGTGTTGTGATGTCCGCGTCCGGTTTCCTCCTCGCGTTGGCGCTTTTTTCTCGGCTTCGAACGTCTCTTTCGCTGGCTGCATTGAACCCTGACGACCCTAAGGATTTCGGCCAATTGAAACGAGCGAGAGAGCATCTCGACACGTGTGATTGGCTGGAAAGGAGACCCAAGTCGATTTTGTTCTGATCCTCTGAGTTTCATTTCTTTCTTTGGGTGACACGAGACAGAATAAAATGTGAGCGCAACGGTACTACATCTCTCGACAACTCGGTGTTTGTGTAACCCGGCGAAGGTCGACCATGCAGTGCGTACTTTTTTGGCACAGCTCGATTCGCGAATGAGTTCATTGGAGGACAGTCGGAAGGAAGCACGACGATGACGGCGACACGTTTGCTTTACCTGCTCTCGCCCGCGAAGACGCTCGACATGGCGCGCTCCGCGGTGAAGACTTGCAGCGAGCCGCAGCTCCTCACTGAAGCGCATGTGCTGGTGCGTGCGGTAGGAAGCCGTATCCGCGACACCTTTCACTGACAATAGGGACTGCTGCAGGTGAAGCAGCTCCAAGAGCTCTCGCAGGCGAAGGTCAAGGCGCTGCTCGGCGTGAGTGACGCGCTTGCCAAGCTGAACTACCAGCGGTATGCGTCTTTTTTCTGCTGCATATGTTCTTGTAGTTTCGGCGCCAATAGAAGTCCACGGAAGTCTCACCTATACGATGTGGACATTGCATGCAGGTTCCAAAGTTTCGAGATGATCGCCGACGGAAAGCAAGGAGCCACGTTGCAGCCGAGTGCGACCCACAAGCAGGCTGTTCTATCGTTCAACGGTCCAGCGTATCTAGGTACACAGCTCCTACGCAGCAAACGGTAGACGTTGCATTGGAGCGGAGTAACATTTTGTGTCGGTTGTTTGCTCCACAGGACTGGCGGCTCAAGAGCTTTCGGCAAAGGAACTTGACTATGCGCAAGACCACCTTCGTATCCTCTGCGGACTCTACGGTAACTGCGGATAGTACACGCGCATTATGCATTCGTGCTGCTGCGTATTACAGCACGCTAGACTAACCTAGCGGTGTGATTGTCAGGCATCCTCCGGCCATTGGATCTCATCCAAGCGTATCGTCTGGAAATGGGACAAAAATTTGCCAACTCGCGGGGCAGCGACCTCTACGCTTTCTGGGGGACCACGCTGTCCGAGCACATCAACACGTTCTTTCGTCAGCAAGACGCTAAAAACGAGCAAAAAGTGATTGTGAACGTGGCTTCGCAGGAGTACTTCAAGAGTATCCCGCTAAACGCGCTGGATGAAAGCATCCAGGTCGTTGACGTTGTCTTCCAGGACGACGGCAAAGTCAAATCCGTGTACGCGAAACGCGCGCGCGGGCTCATGTGCCGGTACCTGATTCAAAACCAAGTCGACTCGGTCGAGGGCATCAAGAAGTTTAACCTGGAAGGGTACGTGTTCACGAAAACGGCGTCCAGTGCCACCACGTTTGTGTTTAACCGCACGGCCGCAAAGCAAAAAGAAGTGCTCAAGGAGATCCAAGCGAAGGCCAAAGCGGCGAGAGAGCAGCAGGCGAAAAAGTCCAGCCCATCCAACCAAGGCAAAGCGGAAAGTAGTGGCGAGGCTGAGGACGGTGGCGCTATCCCAGAAGCCGTAGAAAGAAAAGCTGAAGCGAAGCAGCCAACGAGAGTGTCCACGAGAAAGAAACGAAAGACTGCTTAAATAAACGATTACGACTTGCCATCGAACGGTACTCTCCACGACAACTACGACGTCTCTACTACCACTGCCCAAACTGGTGAACCTTTCTACCGCTGTTATCTTTACGCCACCGCCTCTTTTTGGAAATGGCTGAAGTTGCCCTGCTTCCCGTAAATGAAGCCGATGAGCACGAACACCGTGGTCAGCGTGCCGCTGATCAGCGTCGCAAAGGCGAACACTGTCACGAACCCCAAGCACGCAAGCGGGATCAAGAGCACAAGGACCATGAAAATAGGGTGCGCGTCCCCACACAGCTTCGTGGGGCGTTGCAGATTTCGCATCGTGAAGCGAAGCCGGATCGCTGCGAGAATCAGCGTCACACTCCCCAATCCACCGAGCGCATTCGAGATGCGAACCATGTCGTCGCAGTCAAGGTTCACGATAATCAGAATGACGGGGAGACTGCAGAAAATCGCGCCGTGCGGGGTGCTCTGCGTGGTGCTAACCGCATTCAGAGACAACAACAGCAGCAACAAGAACCAATCCAGTCAGTAGGTCGGTCGATCACAAAGAGCATCAAATCGAAATACGTACATGCCCAGTCCTGCGGGTGCGAACCGTTTGTCCACCATGCCACTCGCGAGGAACGCGCTGCAAATCAAACTGGTGAGGTACAATCCCATCGTGCTGAGCAGCATCATGGCTGCGACCAGCGCGTATATTGGGGTGCCCCCAAACGTGAGCACGACGTCTCCGATCGAGCCATCGACCCATTCCGTCCATCGCGGGTGGTTGTTGGCCACGGCGACGACCACGGGCAGCAAGTACGTCAGCGGGATCAGCACCATGGCGAACAACATCACGCGCCGGTACGACTGCACAGGGTTTTGCACTTCGGTCGCAAACACCGAGAGGTTGTGGAACCCGTGGTAGTTCCAGATCAAATTGCTGAGCAAGGTCACGAAATCCAAGTGGAGACCGGAGCTGGAGACGTCGCTGTCCCCACTTCCTGAAGACGACGAGGCTCCTAGGACGGTGTCATTGTATCGAAGCTCCCCGACTGCACCCCAGTCTTCAGCTGCGATGATCCCCCAAATCGTGAGTGCCTGCACAACAGTGGGTCCAGTCAGTCAATTCCGAGCTAGGCGGTCAAGCGTAAGGAGCGGAGCAGAACGTACAATGTATGGTACAATCACACCAACAAACAGGACGGAGACAAGGTGGCCGACGCGACGCAGACTGAGGAAACCGGGCAGCGCGAGCACGATCGGCAACCCCTGTCGGAAAATCTCCTCTGCGGTGGACCGGTTTCCGGAAGCATCGCTATTTGCTGCAAACGACCCGACCGCGATGGACGAAAAGAGCGCGCAGTTGACGCAGTTGGCGACCCAGGACCAGTACCCGGCTTGGAACCCGCATTGCGGACCGAACGCGAGCGCAATCCAGTACGCATGCCCACCTGATCAACACAGAAAGCAAGCGGTTGGAGCCACTGAGGATCTTGCAGCGACGGACAGTGCATGAAGAAGAAAGTGTTGGAAGCGCACCTGCGCCTGGGATCGCGGAGACCAGTTCGGTGACCATGAGACTCATCGGGATGTAAAACACGATCGGGAACACAGCGAGCGCGATGACGCCGATCGCCGGGCCACCAGCTATATCACATGCACGCACAGTGCACAGAGGTTCCCAGTCAGCACACCACTTTGATTCTCCACGTGTGGTCACGTTCGCTTACATGTGACAACGGGTTCTGAGCCGACCGGTCCGCCGCAGATCGCAAAGAAGCAGAGCGCTAGCAACGAGAAGACCGTGAGCACGCGGTGCGTGCGCGGAGGATCAGTCGCCTCGGTGTTCTCTTCTGCGTGGAGTTCCGTGCCGTCCAACTCGCTCTCCATCACGATAAACTGGGACACATCGCTCGGAGTGCTCAAACTGACAACCAAGAGCGCAGATTGAAGCCACACACACAAATCAGACACACAGACACAGAGCGGTGAGTCCTGCGTGTGGTTGAGATCCACACATCCACATACGTACTCGGAAATGCGCTCGGTGCGACCGGTGAAGGTGTACGTCATGGGCTCGAGCTGTGGGACCTCGACGTCCTTGTCTCTCATTCTCGCGGCTCCGGGCAGCGAGAAGAGCGCGCGTACTGAGGGGAAGAGTGGCTGGCTCCCCTAGGGGTGGTCTTTGCTTTTAACGAGACGCGCGAAGGGATCGGGACGCGCATCCACTCACGCACCGAGCGCAGACGTGTACGCACGATCGGCGTGCGCTGACTTGCTTGACAGCGATACAGTACCGAATTGCATGCGTCGACTGTTTCAGTATGGCCACAGAGCGCCAATTGGGCAGACTCGAGAGAGTGGTGGTGGAAGTCGCAGACAGCCAATGGGGATCGAGCGTACCCCTACCCTTGCACCATCTGGCACAGCGTTTTTCCCTCAAACGCAAGTGCGATACGGGACCGTGATTGGCTCAAATGGAGTGAGTGGACTTGGAATCTGATTCTGGCGACCATGTTTCGATTGCAAACAGTTCAAATGGTCTCGAGATACCACTCAACGTCTCCTGATTGGATAAAACAGTGTTTGATTTGATTACAGCCAATAATGGTCTGCGTACCACACATAAGCGAGTTTCATTGGCGCATAATGTGAGAGTCAGAGGGAGCTCTACTAAGGCTAGCTACAGTACTTGCTGGAAAATGGGAGAGTGGAACGATCCGAAGCCATATGAACCGCTTGCATTGCTCGAGAAGAAACCGCAAAGCAGCTGCCGTTGCATCACCTGCCGCAAGTCATCGCATTCCTCTCTCTACCAGCGGCGTCCATCATCTCCAACAGGTCCCCTTCCTTCTCCCCATTCTGGCTCCCTCCCCCCCTCCATTTCAGTTTCCGCCTCCGTAGAAGACAGCAGCACTCAAGTATGGGCAGCGTCGAGCAACCGTTACTACCAACGACCGGGAATGGGAGCATGGACTACGCGTCGTCGGGTGGTGGACCATCGCGGCGCAAGCGCTTTGTTGACCGACGAGGACGGTTCCAGCAATCCATGGGCAACTACAAGTACGTGGGTGCTTTGTGCTTTGTGTGTGTGGATATGGAAGCTGACGGTGTTTGCTGGTGTGGATAGTGTGTATCGCACCGGAGGTGATTGGCGACAGATCTACTACCAAGACGTATTCAATACGCTCATCCACACAAAGACGAAGCGCATCATCACGGCCATCTTCGTTATGGTACGTGATTCCTGATGATGTCGACATGCGCGGGATGCTAACATGCACGCACTTGTGTTTGGTGTGTCAGTACTTTTTTGTGATTCTCTTTTTTGCGTTTCTGTATTTGGATGTGTCCATGCGATACGAAGGGTGCCATGTTGGTCTGAGGACCATTATGGAGGCGTACATTTTCTCGCTGGAAACGATCGTACGTAGCAAGAAGAAGGATGGCAAAAGCTGTCGTCATGGTGCTTGTATGGTACACCTGCTAATGGAGTGTTTGTGGGATGCTCTCTGTGCTCTGCGTGCAGATGACGATTGGCTATGGCGCTCCGACGAATGATATTTTCTACGGTGGATGCACGTCCATGGCCACTCTGTTGACTCTGGAGGTATTGTGTAGAACCCACCGCTGCTGAGAGCGCGCTGTCGAGTGCATTCCAACTGAGACTTGTCTGGATTGTCGTGTTCATTGCAGTCATTCGCTGGCATCTTCTTGGACTCGATTTGCATTGGCATCTTCTACGCCCGCTTCGCCCGCGCTAATGTACGTGTACCTTCCAGCTGCCAACATTGCCTCGATCCTTCTTTGCTAATGTGTTCTTGCCGTTGTTGTTGTTTATCCAGAAACGAGCGGGTACAATTATGTTCACGAACTCGGCGGTCATTCGGCAGATTCGCGGGAGCTACTACTTGATGTTCCAGGTCTGCGAGCGTCGAAAGCACCAGCTTGTGGAAGCCCACGTGCGTTTGTACGCGGTGCGGCATGAGTTCGATGACGATGGGAACGCAGAAAGTCTCTTCCAGTGCCATCAAATGCGCGTGCAGCAACCTGACGACGACACGGGCGCCATGCTCTTGATGGTGCTCCCGCAAGTGGTCGTGCATCGCATTGACCCGTGGAGCCCATTGTTTCCTCCGGAGTGCTTGCCAAGTGACGGACACTACCCGAACGTCTGTCCCTCGTTCCCAGATCCAACCCAGCGAACGATCGACATGGAGAACGGCAATCGCGATGGTCTAGGAAGTGATACGCCGCTCCCATACAAGCTGCCGACACGCTCGCAGATCATGCACCACCTTCGCAACTCGGAGCTCGAAGTCATCGTGGTCTTGGAAGGTATCGATGCGTCGACGTCGAACACCATGCAGGCGCGCCATTCCTACACCGACGAAGACATTGTATGGGACTCGATGTTTGAGAACTGCGTGACGAAAACCCCCAAGGGCGTGCACATCAACTTTGACAAGTTCCACACGCTCAAGCCAGTCCTCGACGACGTCCAACGATGCACCTCTGTCTCCATGTTTTAGCTTTCGCAGCTGCGCTGGTGGTTGCTCTTGCGTGCTTCCAGTGGTCGAGTGTGTATATCTACAGTGCATGCATACATGCTTTTCTCCGCATCAAAAGAAATACATTTGCACATGTGCACTCCATCCCAAGCGCATTTTGGCGTGCATCCTTGCTTTGCTAACCACCAAAAAATCCTCGTTCAATTGTGGATCGAAAAGCTCAACATGGGTTCACAAAAGGTCAGTATCCGAGCATTGCAAACTATGCCATCTCAAAGCTGTAAATTACATATATGACCTGACGCGGTTTGATGCATTTTTTGCTTTCAGACTATTTTGTGAGGCGGATAGAAATGGGGAAGGCGTACGATGGGAAGAAGCGCTGGAACGAGACGATCCTGCGCACGACCGCCGCAGCGTCGGCGACGCCGAAGCGCGCGAAGAAGACCCAGCGCTTCTCTGGTAACGTTTCACACCCATTTCCACCACGCTTCTCTAGCTACGCACCTGCTTTGCCTCACCCATTGCGTCGGTATTGTGACTGTCATGGATAGGTCGCACAATGAGATTGAGCAAGGCAATGCAGCACGTCGACGAAGAGACGCGCGCGATCGTGCGGAACGCGCGCTTGGATGCGCTGGAGACCGACAATTACGGCGTCGATGCGGAAAATGGCGTCGACGACGCGAACGACGACGACGACGTGTACGTCGATGAAGACGACGCGACTGGAGGTGGGAAGGACAAGAAAGCGCGCAAGAACAGGAAAATGGCGACCAAAGCGTGAGTTTTTCCCCCTATCGTTCCCCTCAGTGTGGGAGTGTTGCTTTGCTGACTGTCAAATCTTGCACTCTGGGAATGGCAGGAAAGCAAAGAAGTGGAAGGTGAAAAGCTTGGCGCAACTGGTGTTCGAAGAGCATGGCACGGCGGAGGAGACCGCAGTCGGCGCCAGTGCTCCAAACTATGTCTCCGTAGCTGCCGCGGCATCGACCCGTCCCGCGAGACGCTTTTGCTGCGTGTGTGGCTTTTTCGCGGCGTATTCGTGCACGCGGTGCGGCTCCCGGTATTGCCGCGTGAAGTGTGGCGACCAGCATAAAGAGAGCGGCTGCTTGAAGTTTGGGCTGTAGTTGGAGGGTTTGCCGAAATACAAGGGTCTATTTATTGCGAGTATTCCTATTGCGCTCGGTATTCGAGGGTGTGCTGAGTGCCGTCATCAGCGCATTGGGGAGACCATGGTGAGCTTCGTCGAGAGAGAGGACCTCGACGACGTGGTGGTCAACAGCACTTCGTTTTCGTCTTCCAGCACGTTGTAGGGGTCGGGACATTCGCCATTCTCCGAGTCTTCCAGGAATCGTGACGACATGCACACTACAAAGCGGTCGAGAAAGGTGCGATCGGCAGCATCGCGGAGGTCGTCCAGCGACTCCGGCGCCTGGTCCAGCATATAGATCGCCATCTTTCGAGTCGCCTTGAGCACAACTAACGAGGAGCGAAGGTGAGCATGAGAACGCCTATACGCTGACCGAAACCCAGCAGCAATATTGCGAGCAGTGACACGCACCTCCAAACTCCATGTATGAGGTGTTCATCCTTCGCCAGGTTGCGTCCATTTTCACAAATGCTGGAAATGCAGTATACAGTGGGTTGGCGATCATGGTTCCAGTGTCCTTCAAGCAAAAGAAAGCAAACTCACCGTAGAAGAACAGTTGATAAAACGCAGACGGCTCTTCGAACAGGTTCCAGAAGCTCTCCGCGGTTTCTTCATACCTCCCATTGCCGAGTTGGAGCAAACCCGCGATCATGCACGTTAAATTGATACCTGCAACACACACCGGGTACCATTTCTTCCCATTCGATGGCGTTTGGCTCAGCACGATTTCCAGCATCTTTTGCGGAAACGCTTCAAATGCGTACACGAGGCATTTGAGTGCAAGTAGCCCACCGCCGCGGAAATCGGTGTCAGGATTGGATCCCTGGAACCCGATATCCACCCATCCGTCCGAGACCCGAGCAAATGCTCTCCTCGGCAAGCTCCCTTCGCCTGTGGTTGGTATCTTCAGCACGGTCGGCGCGTCTTGGTAAATCGCGTTCCAAAGTCTTTCCAGCAGACTCTCGTAGACCTCATCCCCAGGCTCACATTTCGAATTCAGATCGCGCTGCAGCACTGCTAATTCACTCGCTGCTGCTAACGAGGGCAGACGTGGCTCTGCTCGCAAGGAGTTCTTTCTACCGGTCGATGAGCTGGCTTTTGCGATTATGGTCTTCTTTGCGTGATGGAAGCTCTGTGAAGCAGACGACTGCAGTTTCTGGATCTTCGCGGTCGCTGCAATCAGGAGATCTTCTGCCGTTGGGTCGGCTTTCATTGTGAGTTTCGCTGCCGCAGGTGAGGCTGGCAAGCGAATTTTTCTGAGCGACTTCGACATGGCCGTTGAGCTGATCGTTTTGCTGAGTTTGGAGTAGAGTTCGTTGCTCGTGCTGCTGGTCCTGCTTCGACTGTTCGAGGAGGTCGGTGTAGACGTTCGTCTCGCAGCACGCACTTCGTCTGCTTCTCCCTCCGAGTCTCCGCTGTAATCGCCGGTCTGAATGCGCAGAGTCTCACATATCTCGCACTCGATCAGTTGCGGGTGGTTCGCAAAAGTACACACTCTGCAAACCCATCCCTCTCCCACTCGCAGCACCGTCTCGCCCTCTCCAAACGACGCTTCTCGAGACGAATGCTCTCTCGTTCCACGCTCAGCATCGATGCTCTCCATATCCAACACCATTTGGGCTGTTCGCTCGGCAAGAATTTCCTGCTGAATCTCCGGAGGCAATGCATTGAACACATCGGTGTCAATTCCTTCCTCATGAGATATCCCGTCCTTCACAGGAGCAGCGGGCGGTTGTAGTGGGCGTAAGGCTGTCCCATTGCTACCGACACTAGGGTGCTTTCTGGACGGCAAGTGCACCATCGTCGGCGCCGCACTCCATGCTTTCGGTTGGTGGTGTTTCTCCAACTCCTCGCTCTCGTCTTCCATCGAGATCTCCTCCAAGCCCCCCAAGTGCACGGCATCCGTTTTCTCTTCCAGTTCGTCGCAGGCGTCGTCCGGAACAGCGCGTCCACACGGACTCTGCATGAGGGCGGGCGTATCACGCCGCGGTCGCTGCATCTTTCGCGTCGCTGGTTCCCTCCTCTTTGCAATCGCGCTTCCTTTTTCCGTTCTCGATATGTTCCGACTTTTGGACGACCTTCACTCTCGCTCTTAAAAATAGAAGCATCTAAAAATAGAAAAATACATAGCAGGGATTGGTCGGTTCTATTTTCGCCAACCAATCAGAGGACGAGAAAAGTGTACCTTTATTTTGTCGAGGTCTCTTTTGATTCAGGTGGCAACATCGTGACAGAGACGCGTTTGCTTTTGTCCGGTGACGCGTCTGGACGCTGTGGGGACACGGAGGCAGCGATCGCAGTGCGGGATGTCGCCGTCGACGTCGCTCGACGACTCGTTGCCGCTGCGGCCGCCCCCGAGCCGCGAGCTGTTGGCGCTGGTTTTGCTGGGGATTTGGCTTTGGAGCGAGCTGTGCTACTAGCTGCTGCTGCTGGCACGGACTTGGATGGACCATTCCCTTCGTTGCTGGAACCTCCTTCAGCTGATGATGAAGCAGGAGTGCCATGAGGTTTCTTTGGCTTGCGGTTCTCCTGCTCGACGTGAAGCATCATGTGGACATCTTCGGCAAACATGCTCAGCATCTCATTCGCTCGCTGCGTCGTTTCATCCCACCGCACAAATGCTGCTGCTTTCTTCTCTTTCTGCTGCTCAAGCACGTCCAGAATGCACTGCACACGCTCTTCCGGGAAAGTCGCGGGTGCAATTTGGTGGAACATATGCAGCATTCCTTTAAACACACCTTTTCGATCCACAGTTGGCATCTTCTTTTCTGGAGAAGACAGAGCGGCTTCTGCTGCTGGTGTCGCAGTCAGTCTCTTTCCTACCGCTGGCGTTTTCTGTTGAGCGTGCTTCGAAAGGGTTTCTACGGATCGCTTCTTTGCCTCCGGGGTCTTCGGTGCTGCTTGCCGAGAACCTGCTCGCGACGGACTGGAGCTGCTGCTTGGCGTTCTTGCGCTTGTATTTGGTTTGGTTGGTGAGCTGACAGGAGTAGCTCCACCGCGGGATGGCAAAGCGGTCTGTTTGCCTGTAGGGGATGCGGCAACTGCTGAAACTCCTGGTGTTTGCGATTTGTGAGGGAGAGCTGGAGGCGGAGTCTGCAATTCAATGATGCTATCGACCGGGAGCCCCATCCTGATCAGCTGGTTGGCATCGTGGGTCGTGAACTCCCAGTTGTACATGACAAAGCCTCGCGCACCACGGGTTTGCATCTCTTGCTCGATGTATTGCTTGACCTCGATCTGGTAGGAATCGATTCGCAATGGACGCTCGGAGCCAGCAATATCGGGAACGAGATGTGAGATTGTTGGTGTCGTGGGTACATCTGCAGATCCCCCATTCTTCGTCTGAGCAAGTTCCAGCAAGTGCTGCTGTCGCTCAACCTCTTCAAAGCGCAATAGCGTTTCGTTCATATCGATGGGGAGATACCTCAGCTTCGAACCTAGTATAGTCGCGCATCTCGCACTCTCACCGTCGCTCCCACCCATTAACAAGACACCTCGCATGGCTTCATCCAGATCTTTCTTGACTTCAGACGTTTTCTTCACGACTTTAGGAACCAGAGCGTCTTCAGATGCATTTGTTGGAGTCTCCGGTGAAACTGCGCTATTGATCGCTGGTATAGCATCCATCGACGAGACAGCATGGGGACGCAGCAAAAGCTGCTCAATCGGCGGTGTTGGTGACGATGATGGAGGAGCAGTGGCTGAACCATTGAGGGCTTGGTGAATGAGTTTCAGCGCTTCTTTGCTGAGCACTTGCTTGGGGGACTTGGTGTCGCGCACCACAGACTCGCGCAAATACCCCAGCAGACTCGCGAACGACTGGCGCAGGTTCATGCTCTGATCTCGGAAAAACCCACAGTCGCCATTCTCGGTTTCCATGCTCGCCATTTTCTGCTTGCAGTGTCGCAATTGACGCTTGTAGCAGTGTGCGTCCTTTTTCGCGTCCCCACGAGCCTGCTTGAGGCGACTGATTCGCGCCGCGAGCTCGCTCTGTTTGTCCTCAAACGCACGAATACGCTCGTCCGCTGCATCCAATGCCTTCTGAAGCGCTTTGTTCTTGGCGATCTGATCGTTCAACGTGTGAGTCATGATCGCCGCAAAGTGGCTTTCGTGGGCACTCGTCGACAGGAAAATCTCTTGCGCGATCTCGCTTTCCGCATGCATCTGCGTGGATGTTTCCAATAGCGCATCGTGCCGGTGGCGGAGGTTCGTGAACCCATCGACAAAGAAATCCAGCTGCTCGCGAGTGTGCAGCGTTTCGTGCCGCATCTCGTTGTGCTGCTGCTTGAGCAGCATGTTTTGCTTGATGAAAAAGCGCCTCATTTCTTCTTCTTTCGCGCGCAGCACGGTCAATTTGACCAGGAACTGCTTCATTTTCTCGAACGTGGGCACACCCGTGTGCGCGACGCGCTCGGCGACTTTGAACTCGTTCTCGAGATCCTGCAGTTCTGCCAAGCGCGACTCGATCTCTTCGTCCAAGTGGTGGTCTTTGACTTGCTCCTCCAGCGCCGGCTTTTGATAGTTAGAGGATGCATTGCTGCTGCGCTGACTGCGTTTGCCGTGGTTGTGTGGTGCGATCGTCGGGACGAAAGTGTTGTGGAACGGCTTTGTCTTTCCCACGAGACCATTTTGGTCCGAGGTGCGAAGCCAGGAGAGGAAGACGCCTGCACAGGTGTTGCCCGAGAGCGACCTCAGTATTCCCACCCAAGAATGCTAGCAGAGTACATTTGAGTGGAAGCCCTCTTACCCAATGATGTGTCCTGGTCGAGGCAGATCAAACCCGTGACGACGCGCTCAATATCCTCACGGTCTTCGCATCCTCGTAGATCGATCCGCAGCGTCTCCGAGAGCAACTGGAGCTGCGGAGCATCGAGTTCTCGCACGGCTTCATGCACAAATGCCTTCAGCGCTAGCATTGATGCCAGCTGCGCATGGTCTTTCTGTCAGAGCAGCAACACGGACGCCTCTCTGCGGAGGACGTTTCACATTGAACCTCAGCAAAAAAGACAAAACCTCCCCAAGATGCAGACAGAGAAATGCGATATATATATAGACAGAGCAAACTCAGAAACGACTGCACTCTCATTCTCTCGAGGCAGCACGTCTCCATTCTGGCGGTTCATACGAAATTTTGACAGTAATTGGCTTTTGGGTGGCGTTGCATTGACCGCGGCTCGAGGTAGCTCGGGTGCTGCTGCGGTGGTGGTGGCGCGTGGTCCATGAAGTCGAGCGTTGGAGATGTGTCCCTGCTGTTCTTCTCCTTGGACGACTTGAGGATGACCTCCAGCTGCTTCGACATGGACCGAACTGACAGCCACACAGCGAGGGACGTGATGACAACGGTGGTCCCGCCGACGATCAATGCGAGAAGCATCGGAGGACCATACACCCCCGTGGTGATACTGCCGGGACTCCCAGACACCACCTCGGCGAGCGCAACGGTACACCGGGGACCACCCCAGGACTGCGGGTACAAACAGGAACAGCGTTTCTTGACACACGTTCCAGTCTTGAGCTTGGTCAACTTGCCGCGGTCGACGGTACAATCGTCGTCGACGGTGCAAAACGCTTTCCCGGCGACGTTAACCGCGGGGTTATCGACATCTTGGTACTCGTCAAGATGGCTCTGGATCCATTCTCTCGTTGGGTGGCTCGCGGGATCGCAGCCCAGTTGCATGTAGTTGTCCGCATCCAGGTCCTTCGCCTGGTCCTGGTACAAGCGAATGTAGTCGAGCTTCATGTACATCGGGAGATCGTCGCAAATACGGTTCGCCTCTGCATTTTTCCCATCACCACGACACGTACTGTCGACATGTGGCGGCTTGGTCCCCCAGGAACTCGACAGCGCCACATTGAGGATCAGGTACATAGGCTCTTCGATCATGATCTTCTCCGGGTTCCTCTTGGCTGCGTCCTGCGGTACGTTCGAGAACGCCTCCGCCGTGATCTCAAAGAGTGGGTGGCCATCGAGCATCCAGCGTACGTATCCGCTCTTCCCAGTGACCCATTCCATTTGGTAGACGAGGTAGTCGAGATACCCTGCCATGTGGATCGGCCAATTGGCCGAAATCGCGTCCATCTGGTAGCTGAATGGCTTCATGAGACCCGACGGTGGGGTCGAGGCGTTTCGCGGATGCGCACAGTTCTCGTTCGTGTTGTCGGGGTCACAGAGATACACACCCAGGTACGAGTTCATCGTAGGGTAGCACGTGCCATTGGCGTTGATCCCCCAGTGGTCGGAGCCAACATTGTCGATCAATCCGAGGTCCGAGTTCACATCGAGCGACGCGGGACACGTCTCAGGGGTGCACTTGTTCTCAGCGATGCCCTTCTTGAGCGAGGCTGCCACGCTGGCATAGCTTTGCTTTTTCGCGCCAGAGGTGCAA
Organism: Globisporangium heterothallicum; assembly: GCA_023334155.1. Lineage (NCBI taxonomy): Eukaryota > Oomycota > Peronosporomycetes > Pythiales > Pythiaceae > Globisporangium > Globisporangium heterothallicum. The sequence continues at coordinate 39,502 of JAASGH010000126.1, forward strand.
AAGTTGTTCGGCGCGTACCGGAGTCCCTGGTACCAGGACTTGTGCCCACGCTTCTCCATGTAGTACGACGTCGGGACGTCAATGTAGTTGGCGCCTTTGGTCTTGCAGTCGTAAAAGTACACGCAGTACATCTTTGCCGCGTCGAGCTCCAAACTCGCGGGGAACAACCGGAAGTCGTTCGGCATGCCCGGCGCGATCTGCAGCGACGCCGAAATGAGCTTCCCGCTGCCTTCGAAGAGATCGATCTCGGGTGCGCCTCGACCCTGGTTTGGGTTCAATCCGTGTTTCGGGTTCGAGTCGCAGGCGCTGATCCGCTGGTTGCTGGGCTCGAACACGTCGGGCTCGCATTTGTTGTACGAGAACGGCCACATGCGGTTCGTGGACGCACTGAAGATGGCGCGTCCCAGGTTCCCCATCATCCAGATCCCCGGCCACGTCGGGTAGTACTGGTTGGTCGTGGCCGGTCCGTTCTTCCCGAGTTTCAAATCAGGGTTCCCCGAGTGGCTACTCACAGCACCAGGCAGTTGCGCGCGCACCTCGAGCATCCCGCCTTGGAAGCAAAACTTGTTCCAGGACTGCACCATCGCGGACCGGTAGTAGAAATGCGCGGTCTCGTACGCCGGTGGGTGGCGATGCGCGTTGTACACGCGCACGTCCTGCTCGTCTTCGACCACTTGGATGAAGAAGTAGCACGTGCCGTCGTCGTCGCAGGCAGTGGACGTCATGTTGTGCGAGTAGATCTCGAGCGCGCCGTTCACACCGTCGGGTTTCTCCAGCGACGTCCACAGGTGGTCCTGACCCGGTCGGAATGCACGTCCCTTGGTGTTGAATTCGTCACTCATCACCAACTCCCATTCGCGGCCGCGCGAACTGGTGTACATCCAGCGGTCCTCGGGTGTTGCTGGGTCGACCCATTGCTTGATCTTCGACCTGGTCTCGTAGGTCTGGGTAGTGGCGCCTCGCGCTGAAGGCGGGACGACCGCGAGTGTGCAGGCGAGGAGATAGGAAAGTGCGGTCACGACCTTCATGGCACTCCACTCACGGATCAAATATCTGCTCGTGCCGTCAGGTCTCGCGCGCTTGTTAGTATCCGAGGGGATTCCTGCACTGGTGTGTCGAGAATCGTTGGTACTGGATGCGTTGTTGGTATTCTGACTGACTGACTGTCAGTGCATCATCATTCCGCCATCGCGAATGTACCCAACGCCGAAGCAGAGCTGTCAGACGCACTTGGCTGTTTCCCATCCATTACCTCTCACCCTTACCCAAAGGTGTGGTGTGGTGGTGGTGAGAGTAGGATCAAGGCTCGACCACTGCCTCTCTTTGTGCCGTTTCCGCGTCTTCCTGTTGGACCTCGTGGTTGGTGGCGGATTGCAGAGCCAATCGTGAAACTCGACAAGTTCTTTTCTGGGTGTTGATGTCTGCATCCACTCACAATTCCCAGACATCACCTCATCGTCCAGGTCATCGAGATATGCGTGTAACACTGAATGGGAGGGAAACGATGATGCTGAGGTTTCGAAAAAAAATCCGATAAACGCATGGTGGTGGTAAAAAGATCCCTAACCGCCTGATAATGAGTGACCAACACGCAGGTGCATAACCGCACTTCGTTCGCTCGTAATTCATCATCTGCTCAAGGAGAGATCGCTTTGATTGGCTACTGTATCATCCAATGAGAGCGTCGGATGGGACTTGCTGTGTACCCATTATGCAGGATGGGAGGGACGTCGTTTCGGGTGCTGGAGACCTGGTAGTCAAAAATGCATCATTCGCATTCTCCTCCGCATTGTCGCCGAAATGAACGAACCAGCGCCACCGCCACCGCCGACATCCACGCTCCCGCTGCTCGTCGCCGCAAAGCCCCCGAGCGTGACGCTCGCAGGGAAGAGCTGCTACCCTAGCGGCGCTTTCGGAGCTCCCCCCACGTCCCCACGCAAGAAGCTCACGCTGCCGCACTTTACGAGCAGCAATGGCGCAGATTTCCAGTCACCGCGTCGTCGTCATTACCAATCCAACCCAGAGCGGTTTGAACCGCAGGACCCGCGCACCACGCCTTTAGAGAAAGCCATTGAAGAGCTGCGGCATGCGAAAGTAAGGGCTAGTGTGCACCAGGATGGAATCGTGTGGCAGCTGAAATGTTGCTATTGTTTATCGTTGTGTAGGACCGCATCCACGCGTGCTTTGAGCGCATCGACCAGACCCAAGAGCTCTTCGAGCAGGAACTGGGCGACACAAATGCGATGATGGACAAGCTGCACATGGAGCAGCAGTGGCTCGCGTCCGCGTACTACAACTACTTCACCTTCAGTGCGACGCAGATCCAGCGACAGTATCGAGGTCATTTGGGGAGACGCGTGTACCACCAATCCGTGGCTCTGAAAGCAGCGCTGCGCATCCAGCGCAACTACCGAGCCATGCGGAAAAGACGACTCGAGCGAGCGCGTCGGTTCCGCTTACTATGTCGCAAGATGTTACGTGGCATGCGCGGCATCCGCGCCAAAGAGGAGCTCTCACACAAGGAGCTGCTCAACCGCGTGAACCGCAACATGGTGGTCGAGACGCAGTGGCGGAACGCCATGGGTGTTGGCGATACCGAGAGCACTTTGATCAACGCGCTCTATCGGAAGAAATTCATGCGGAAACGGATTGGTGCCGTGTTTCGACACCTCTACTGGATCAACTCCATCGTACGCTACTGGAAGGCTCTCGTCCCTGAGACTGCAGTCCCCGATAGCGACATCCCGAGTCCATGTGAGTCCAGTGCGAATCCCGAAGAACTGGACAGCGCCGCTGCTGTCGAGCTTGCTCCCCCCGATGCAGAGAGTGAAGAGCACCTTGATCAACTCAGTGAGTGGAACCCACAGGACCGCCGAGTCTCACCAAATCGTCGTGCTCCTCCTGGGAACGGGAAACAAGACCAGCATTCGAAAGCGAAAAGCCCCATCAGCCAAAAGAAAACCCTCAGTCGCGAAGAGCTCCGAAGGAAGCAGCAAGTGTACAATCAGCGCGTGCATGACGAAAACCTGAAGCGGGAGACAGCACGAGCGGTTCAACTTGAGAAGCAGAGAGAGGCTGCGCGCTTCGCCGAGTTCGAAAGACAGCGGATGGAAGAAGAACAACGACGTCTGCGAATGGAGCACGCGATCGCCCTGCGTGACGATCTGGAGCGAAGAGGACTGCTCGCGATCAAAGAGCTCCAATCGAAGAAAGACGAAGAGCTACGCAAGCAAGAGGAAGCCAAGGTGCGTCTTGAGCAAGCCCAGCAGAAGATCGTCGCGGAGGTGCTGAGCGACGAAACGCAGCAACTCCTGAAGCGAAAGCACAAAAGCAGTCGAACGCCGCGGAAGAGCTAACTAATAAATACTTTATATACGTTTAGACGCCAGCTTTATCCGGCAGTGCCGATCATCACAAGGTTTGCGGTCAGCCCAAAGAGCAGCAGAAGCACGAAGCCAATCACGACCACATACCCCATGGCTGTGTTGTAGCCCCCATATGCTCGCATTTGCTGGGCAGCTATCTTTTGCGCCGGCAGGATCGGCGCCAGCACGATACTGGACAAATTGATGACATAATACACCGTCGCGGCCGTGAACACGGTGTTCCTCGTCTGCGAGGAGTCCGCGAGCACCTGCTTCTCGGTGACGTTCGTGCCGATGACCTGGCTTAGCGTGAGCGAGAGGGTGTTCGCCGCGATGTAGATCAGCGCTTGGAAAGAAAACAGGAGTCCCATCGTCACGCCCTCACACCCGATCTCGGCGATCTCGGTTGCCGGCACGACGGAGTACAGCTTGAGCCACCCTTTGGGCACTTCCAAGAGCGCGGTGAACACCAAATAGAACCACTCATGGCGGAGCCACGCGTACACGGTCGGCACCGTGAGCACGACGCAGCAGCCCACGTAGAAACAGACACCCGCGACCACCAGTTTCTGCCAACTCGTGTTCACAAGACACGCTTTCCAGAGCACAAGACCAAGTACGATGCACGTGTTCTGCGCGACTTGCACATCTAGTGCTTTTGCAGGCGTGATGTTGGACCAAATGGCCAGCGCTTCGCGCAGATTCTGGTTGTACATCCCCAAGATGAGCACGACGCCGCACACAAACAAGATCACGCGGTACACCACTTGTTGCTGGCAGAACCGGAGCAGTTCGTTCATGCGAGCACCAAATGAGAGCGTACTAGCACAGGTGGATTGGTCATTGTCGACAACAACCGCAGTAGAACGAACGCGCTCGTCCTTGAGGAAAAACAGGACAGCGGGGAAGGTGAGCGCACTGGCGATCGAGAGCACGACGCCAGCTTCCCCCATGGTGATCTCTGATCGCAAGTCCTCGCCTTCGTCGCCCGGGTACAGCACTTTCGAGACCAGCACCTGGGCGAAGAGAGCAGCAGTGTAGTATACGATGAGGTAGAGCGACTGGAAGTGGCCGCGCGCGTACAGCGGTTCGCGCTGCGCCAATTCGATCGTCATCGCCAGCGAAGTCACCCATGCCACCTGAAGTCCCACGGACCCAATGACCGCGAACGCCACGTACATCACGGCAAATTGCTCCGGGTACCTCTCCAGATCCGACGTCGCGATCGCGTCGCCGCGCTTGGTCGGGTCCACGAAAAGCAAAATCTTGGCCGACGCCAGTAACGTCACGACCACGATGCTCGTAAACATGACGAAGCTGGTCACCCATCCAAGCACCATATAGGGTCTCCGTCGATATCCGCAAATGGGCAGGCAGTCGGAGAGCAACCCAATAAATACCGCAAGCGCACCAGGCCATTCGAGGAGATACTGAGCCGACTTGAACTGGTTCTTGTGGTGCAGACTCAGGTACGCGACGAGCAGCGGGCGGAAGCCGTACCGCAGGAACGTGATGGTAAACCCCGCGGCGCATGCTGTGAGGAGGAGTCCCAGGTACTGCAAGCTGAACAATCGGATCGGCTCTTTGTCGGCGCGGAGACTCCCATAGGTTTTGCAGTTGAAAGATGCGCCAGGCAGTTGTGCTGCTATTGCTCTTGCCGCATTGCACTCGGACTCGAGCGCATCCGTGGCGCTGTACAACGATGGCAGTTGGGAGCGCTTGGAGCCTAGGATGTAGGACCGGTCGCTGCCCAGCACCGGCACGCCGTCCGCAAACAGGTCCGAGTACGCAACTTTCGACGACGAGTCCCCGCGTAAGATCTCGAGCGACGACGACGTTGACGCCGACACCGGAGTGGTCAGTCGCGTCGTTGTCGATGGTGGTCCTGGCACGCTGCGCACGTTGCGCATTGCTTTGTCTTCGTCGAGATCCCTGCAAATGGTGGAGGAGGGTTGCGGGCGATTTGCAATTTCGATGAGTGACGAGAAGGAAAGAACGCGAGCGCTTGATGATCGAGGTCACGGGATCGAAGCGCTCAGACGCGAAGGTCGATTACCACAGCGTGACTTGCGCGGCAGCTGTTTCCGCTTATGCAAATCACAGCAAAGTGCTGCCAGCTGTTTCTTCTGTTTGCATTGGGGACTGACTGGCTTTTCTCGGAGGGATCCATTCGGTTAAATCCGCGTTGTGCGTGAAATCCGCGAGCGAATTTGGATCGCGTCGAGTGCTTGCTTATTCTGCAGTTGTGTCAATTGCGACTCGACATGCCGAAGGCACAACTGCAGGACAGGACTGCAGCGATCGCTGCCTGCGTGCGGTGCAGGATCGGGGTATTGGTCGGAGACCTCGTTTGGTCAAGATTGACGACGACGACGACTCAAGTGTGGCTGCACTCGAAGAACGACTATTTCGTGAGCGGTAACAGCCGACCTTTCGCTTCTTCTTTCCATGACCTCGTCGCTCGTTGTTAGAAAGCCACACTGCGTGCGCACTTGAGTATTTCCTGCAACGAGCTCGCCAAAAAGCGATGATGCACCGCAAGCAGCTCGTGACGTTCGGGTTCCTGTTCCTTCTTGCACTCGTGGACTCTCCTGTCGTCCATGCGCAAAAGACGAAGACGGCGTATCGCCGCGCCTCCGCTCGCTGTGGCGCTCCTGCCTCTGGCGTGTACGAGGTTCCATTCACGAGCTCCGAGGAAGACCTCATGAAGGCCAAGCAGCGCGACACCGTCGAGATGATCGCGGGGTTCCTGCCGGGGAAATCGGCCAACCAAGTCGCGCGTCGTTGCGTGGAAATGGGACTGGCTTGTGGCGACGCCGTCGCGCAGCCACAGCGGAACTCGGAGCAATGGCGCAATCTTCCACGACGAGACTGAGTGAAGGTCGATGGGATACTTGGATACTTGGAAAGAAGCAACAAAGACACACGGTGCGTTTTGGGACTTTGATGTATGGATTGATTAGCGGACAAACGCGGCGCACAATAGCCCAGATTGAGTATGATACAGGCATCTAAAAAGAATCGCGAATAGTGTGTTTGGGCAAGAAGCTCTCTCTGTCGTTCCGTCTTGTGTTTCTTGACTCGTGTTTCTTCTTTTCTTTCTCGCCAAAGGTGCATGGCTTTGGCTTCTATTTTCCAAACGTGTGGACAAAATACAATGCGTGCAGTGTGCAGAACCCGAAGATGCAAAGCATGACCCACGGGTACCAGCTGCAGATGACATAAGTGAAGATCAGCACACCGATGTTCATGATGCAACCGGCGATGACCGGACCGGAGATCCGGGTGTTTTCGCAAATCACTCGCTTGCCCAAAAAGACTCGGTTCTCGTAAAAGCTCTTCAAGAGCTCTTCTTTCTCTGCGAATCGGTCTTTTACCCTAACGAGCGTCCACAAACAAAAGACTCCAGTTAGCTAACGAGTCCGCAGAATACGCAAGATCCCGCATGGGATGTGCACGCACCATTGGCTCATGTCGCCTTTGCTGGCTTCGAAAGATGCCTTTCGGTATCGCTTCAAGTGAATGTGAACTTCTTTAGGATACTGACCGCGAATGCAGCGAAGCTGAAAAGAATACACACCCATGTAAAAGTAAGCACTCGTCGGAAAAGAAATGGTCTGATTCGCATATTCGTAGAAGAGAAAACGTACCGGTGAAGGCAAAATGCCGTCTGCGAGCTCGGGGTACCCGATGGTCACATCAAGGATCGATTCCGGGTCGAACTCTTCCACGCAAAGCTCAAATCCACGGACGCGAGGGTACAACACGTAGTTCCACTGGGGTTCGCCGCGCTCCATCGAAAACTCATGGCTTTTCTCTAATGTGCGCTTTTCAAGTATCGTGCCTTCGGGGAACATCGAGAGCCAGGTACCTGCTTCGTACTTCCTGTACGATTTCACCACTTTCCGGATGCGTTCTTCGTCCGTTGCCCATCGCCGGTTCACAAAAGGGAAGTTCATCTGCAGGAGTGCCCAACCCACACCAGGCGCATACCGGATGATCGCTTTCATCATGATACGGATGCGATCGTGGCAACCGTATCGAAGCGCCAAGTTCCAAAAGAACAGCCAGTCAACTTCCGTGCGGTGATTGCAGATCATCAAGATCTGGTCCGAGAACCCAAACGGATTGTTCTGAGGCTCCAAACTTTCATCGCCCGGGTCCATTGTGACGACGATCTTCACACCGGCGACGAACTCCAGCAGACCCGCCAGCATCGCGAAGACCAAGCCTTCGAAGAACTTGTACACGCGCTTGTAGATGCCTCGTCCAAAGATCGGACGGATGATGTAGTCGATCGGGAACAAAAAGTACACGACATCGAGGAACGCGCACACGACGATCATAAGCAAGTACAGCGCGCCAAAGATGCACTGGAGCCACGTCGATTTCTTCTCGTAGCGGCGGCTCGGGTACACTGCTTTGTTGCGCTTGGGGGTCGACAGGTTCAGCTGCGACTCGGAGGCGGTGGAGTGCAGTGGCGCCGGGAACGTCGACGAAGCCGACGGAGCCGACGGAGCCGGAGGGGGTGGTGTTGGCAGCGGGGTCATCTCGGCAAGCGTCCCGGGGACTACCACCGGCTGTGGTTTCTGCGGCGACGCAAGTACTTGTGCATCCATTTTCTCTGTGACTTTGTCGGCTTGCTCGATTTCGCTTGTTGACGGAGAGAGAGAGAGCAGACGGTGGATGTGCTTGATGGTAGCTGTCTCTCGATCAACGAGAGAGTGTGTGAGCGCGCAAGCTGCTGGCTCGACGGCGTGATGACTGGGAGATGCGGAATAATCTCCCAAGCTCGAATGATGATGTCAAGCGCCAAACCAAATGACAGGGGGAGTGGCTGGAAATAAGGAAACGTGGAGTAATCGGTCCGAAATTATGCGGTTTGGAAGATCGTACTGATCCGATAGACTCCGTTTGTGACCGCAATCCAGCTGAATCGGTGCACTTTTGTGAATGAACGCGTACCGTTTGGTCGATTTCGTTGCCTGGAATGTTGAGACAGTTGGGTAGTACCGTATCAGAACAAATCTTTTGCTTCCAAGTCCTCAAACCATTGGCGAAAATTATGGAACACACCACTTGACTTGATTGATTCACAGCGATTACGGTGAAATGAAACGTGAGACACTTGGGTGACATACCCACAAACCTCTAGGAACGCATAACGTCCAGTTTAAAATGCCAGCGACACAAAAAACATACCGGTCGAGGCTTGTGAAGGTGCATAGCCTGCGGAATCGGATGCTGTCAACTGCCAACTGGCACGTTCCAGGTGTTCCAGTTTGGATACCACTCGGTCGTGCGATCGCGATGCGCGGCACAGAACCAGTCGCACTTCACAGTCGCTCCTCACAGTAGCACATCACAGATATGAAGTCACGGAGACGAGGGAACTCAACAAAGACGACATCGCCTGTTTTCGACGCGATCGCAGTGGAGGTGCTGCTGTTGATTAATTAGACAAACCTGGAGGGATTGACCTCTTCTGCAAAAGCGATGGTGAGCCGAGCCTCCATTCATGCGTCTGAATGGCATCCAGCGATGATGAAGCATGCGGTACTGGGAAGGAGCAGCAGGCAATTGTAGGCGATGCAGTATGCCAAGAGAAGAAGAAAGACAGCTGCAGTGGCTGTTCCTGCACTCGTCGTAAAGCCACCGAACGTACGCAGTTGCTGGGCATCCAGCTTCTGCATCGGGAGCAAGACGATGCCGGCAAAGCTGAGAGCGTTTACAAGAATGGTCACGGTCTGTGCTGTTGCCACCGTCCAGCGAACGCGCTTCGAGTCTTCAATTGGATCGCCAAGACGGACAACGTCCGAATTCTGCAACGCGCTCAGGAATGTGTTTGCAAAAACCTTGAATATGGTGGAGAACGAAGTCGCCAAACCGGCAACGCCACCCTCTGTTCCTTCCTGGGCAATTTCGGCGACTGGAACCAGCGTCGACAGAGCAACGAACGCTGCAGAAACGCCGGTTAATCCCGCCAGTAGCGTATAGAAGACTTGATTCCGAAGAACTGCTGGGATCGCGAATGTTGATATTATAACGTGCGAAGTGATTGATGCAGTGGGAGCCGCTGCAAACACCAGCCTCCACAACGCGTTAACATAAAAGCGTCTCCAAACCAGGATCGTCCCAATCATGCCGAAGTCACCCACGATGCTGGACATGAGTAGCGATGTTTTGCTCTCAATGTGCGACCATTCCTGAAGAGCTCGCTGGGCTTCCGAGAACTTGAAGCCGAGACAGAATGCGAAGCACGAGATGAAGCTCAACGTTCGCCACATGGCTTTCTGCTGCGTCAGCAACCAGCACTGGTCGCATTTGCTTCGGATGGTGTGCTGACAGCGATCTTCGTCTTCGTCCAAATACACGATCGTCATTATGATTGTCAAGACAGACAAGAGGGTGAGCACCAACAAGATCAGTGGCACTTGAAGGGAGAGGTCGAGATTTTTCACGAGGAATACCAAGATCCGCGCTGCTACTTGTCCACTCGCACGAGCAATCAAATAGTTGGCTTGGAGGATTCCTCGATCTTTCAGCACTTCTCTCTGCGATAATGCGACGACCATCGTCTGCACCGATGCAAAGTTGATCATCGATCCGACGCTTACGCAGCCAATGAGTATCGTCACGAGATATACGTATCCGCGACCCAGTGCGTCTCGAAGCGATGAGTCGAAGCAGTACGCGATGCTCATGAGCAGCAGACTGGCCAAACTGAGCAAGATGCCGATGATCATGTATGCCTTGCGATGGGATCCAAACACAGGGATCGCATCTGCCACCAGTCCAACGAAGAATGAGAACGCAGCAGGCAGCTCCGCCAATCGATCCACTGCCTGCGCTTCGTGCGCTGTGAATGCCAGCTCATCGCACACCATGACGAGCAACCCGTTGCGCAAACCGATGTACACGAACGAGGATGCAAATGCTGACACAGCGAGACCGAAATACGACTTGGAGAGTAGCCGCACATTCTCGCCCGAGCGTATCCCGCCAAACATTTCGTGATTGTAAAAGTGCGAGCCTGCGATAAATTGCGGCATGACGTCTTGTGCTGCGAGGCAATGCAATGAATCAATGATGTCCGTTCGATCCAGCTTCAATGGTGCATGCGGGTAACGCAGACGCGCACACGCTCACAGTAGTCTTGCGAGAGAAGCGGTCCCGTACACGTCGGTGCTATCGCATGCGCGCACTCCTCCGCAATGCGTCCGAGCGAAGGGTTGAAGGTGTTCAAGCGGTTGTTGCAAAAGGCAACATCCGTTCTCAAAGGTTCAACCGATATCTGCTTGAGGAGGGTATGGCATTTGTGCATCATCGAGAGTGACGGTAGGATGGAAACTGGTCAACTCGATATTTTATCAGACTAGATTGCAGATCGACCTCGGAAAGTACGATTCAGTAAGTTCGAGTTCACGACGAAAGTGCGCAGATCACACAACAAGAGAATCGGTCAAGTTCGGGTTTGCTGTTTTAATGGAAAGCATCGCACTTATCATTTGCTGTTGAAGGAGTGAGTTCAGTGCGTCGAGAACCAGACGTGGAAAAACATCTTGCATCGCTCCATATTGAATGCATGGCATGCAGTAGCGGGAGAGAGGTGTCGGATCTCGCTCAACTCGGACCATTTGTACTGAGATCCGCACACATACAGACGCTATCCGTTTTAAAGAGGAGAACACGATTTCTCGTTGCAACCCACAGTTACCCACTCGGAATCTGAGGAGCATCGTGTGGGTACCTCGCGTTCGTTCCCTCCCTCTTATCACAACCAGACACCAACAGCAATGTTGTGCGGCAACCCGCTTTTGAGCATCGATCCTTTCTACAAAAAAGTGTTCAGACCTGAACGCGCGGCATTTTGGCGACGTCCTTGCTGCGACCCACATCGCGCGTCGTGACTTCGGCATCCACTGGCACTGTGCTGCTTTATCAGCTCAACGGCGAGGTCGACGTAGCACTCCTCCAGGACAAACACTGTCCGAGAGAAAAGGAAGGGCCACCGACGAAGAATGAACGCTGCTGCCGCCGCATTGCTTGTCGCGAGCATCGTGACGGTCGGAGTGAGCGGTGTAGAGTTCGAGACCAAGTCCGGGATCCGAACCTGGATCGACCCGGCCACCCCAGAAGATCGCCAAGCATACATCAGCACTCGCGGAGACCAATGGGAGCTGGTGATGAGCGACGAGTTCAACACTCCCGGGAGAACGTTCAAACCTGGCAACGACCACATGTGGACGTCGATCGACAAGCCTGACGGTGTGAACGCGGCGCTCGAAGTGTACTCGCACAACATGACGTCGACCGAGTGTGACGATACTGGCCGATGTTATTTCTACGCCAAGGCGGTCGAGGAGACCACGACGCTCAAGCTGTGGAACGACTACAAGAACCCACCGGGATACCAGACCACCACGTTTGTAAGTGTCTCTGCTGTGCTTACCTTTTGTGCTTGATTCTCGGAGCAGCCATCTCACAATCATCCTGTTCTTGCTTCCTCAGTATTACCGAGGCGGGATGGTGCAGTCGTGGAACAAGTTTTGCTTCCAAGGCGGGATGGTTGAAGTTAGTGTTCAGCTGCCTGGCGTTGTCTCTGCGTCTTCTGGGAACCCGGACATCGCAGGCGGTCCCAGTGCTCACGCCACTTCGACGAGGTACTATCCTGTGTGGCCGGGTATCTGGATGATGGGGAACCTCGGACGAGCCATCTTCAGCGCATCGACGAACCGCATGTGGCCGTTTTCGTACGACGAATGCAACGACGACGTGTTCCTGTCCTCGAACCAACGGATCAGCGCGTGTGACTCGAACCCGGGGTCGGGGATGAATCCGAACCAAGGTCGAGGCGCTCCAGAAATCGATATCCTTGAGGGCAGCGGCGTAGAAGTCTCGTCCTCGATCCAACTTGGTCCCGGGATGCCCACGGATTTTCGTATCATGTACCCGACAGACGATTCCGGTGCCGGTTGTGTGTATTTCAATACGTGTAAAACCCAAGGTGCCAACGCGCCGGACCTCCCCACAGCATACTACAAATCGAAACGTGGTCACAAATCGTGGTACCAAGGACTGCGGTACGCAGCCAACAACTTTTGCTCGGGGAGTGCGAAGCTCAAGCAAGACTACACCACCGTGAAGGCCACCGTTGACAAAGGCATCACGGAGAATACGTGCACCGTGACAAACTGTCCTGGCTCACGGGATCCGAACGCTGATCTGAGTTTCATCGATGGATCGAAGACGGACCACTGGGGGATCAACACCAACGGAACGTGCTTTTCGACCATGAATGGGTACACCGGCGGCTACTTGTGCAGTCCTGGCAACAGCGCGGAACTCTGTCCGAAATCCGAAGCATCCAAAAATGACAAAGTGAAGGTCTTCGGGTATCAAATGGACGCGATCTCCGCAAACTGGCCGATCCATGTCGCTGCCTATACCAGTTTCTTGGTGTACCAGCTCGAATGGGTCATGGGGGAGACTGGGTATGTGCGATGGATGCTCGCGGGTCAACCGCTTTTCGAGATCCCAGCGAGCGCTCTCACAAACCCTCCACAGGATGCCGCGAAGAGCAACCCGAAGAAGCTCATGATCGAAGAACCCATGTACATGATCTTCAACGTCGCGTTGTCGAGCACGTGGGGTTCGAAACCACCAAACCCTGGCAAAGCGTGTCGAGGTGACGGATCTGACGCAGTCGCGAACAAGATCTGCGACTCGTTCCCAATGTACATGAAGATCGACTACATCCGCCTCTATCAAGA
>JAASGH010000127.1:0-52348 GCA_023334155.1 Globisporangium heterothallicum
GTGAAACTGAAGGGAGAAACGATGGAGCGCACGGAGGAGGCGCAACCGATGCATGTCGACGATGGAGACTTCGAGATGGTCGACGCAGCGAATGTGAGTGACTGTTTGAGCTTTTTCGGGTATCCAGAAGGAAGGAGACGCGGCAAGACCAGGAGAGCACGGACAAGTGTCCATCGTTGAGATCGGAGACCCACCGCTTGATCCATTGCAGCGCGCACCGAGTACTGCAGCACCAAGCGATCAAGAACTGGTGAGACTCGTGAAAGTGGATGCACTCGCGGATCAGTTGAGCGCGTCCACGTCATCCACCGCGAGACTGGCGAGGGAGACAAGGCAACAGGTACGAAGAGTTGGAGCGTATCCTGCACCTACAATGAAGGAATCGGTCTCGATGGATCGGGTCGCTACAGAACAAGTCGACAACACCAAATCGACTGCAATCGCATTGCATCGTGACATCCACACTGACCTAAACTAGAAAGGAAAGTCTGTGAGAGTGAGATTCAGGGCAGTGAGCTGCGACGGGTCTTCGTTGAGCACTGAGAGGTTCCCATTGCCATGCAGCTCAGGTTTCTCCTCGCATTCGGTCATCACCTGCTCGATATTTCGATTTGCATTTCGAAACCCCTGCACAAACGCATCCGAACGTGTTTGAGAGGGTTTTGATTCCCAAATGACGACCTTCAGTCTGCAGTATATTGAGTGAAGAGGCAACCGACAAGAAAAAGAGAGAAACATGGAGGTGCATGCAGCAGTCGTTGAGGGCGACGTGGCCAAATTGACGCTCCTGCTGGCGCAGAGCGTGCCGCTGGACAAGAAGGACGAGGACGAGCGCACGCCACTGCACTGGGCGTGTGCGCATGGCCGCACGGACGTCGTCGAGTTCCTCATTGAGAGCGCGAATGCGCGCGTGAACGTGCAGGATGACGCGGGGTGGACGCCACTGATGAGCGCGGTGTCGGCTGGCCATGTCGACGTCGTGAGCGTGCTGCTGAGCAAGTACGTACCCTGAGAGCTAGCGCTACCTTCTGTCTATGCGGTTGCATTGAGCGGTTGCAGGATTCCTGATTGCATGAGTGCTCGCGCTTGTGGACACATGAACACACTAGAGGTGCGAATGCGAATCTTGCGAACGAAAATGGACAGATCCCGTTGCACTACCACCGAGGTGCGATACAGCGTTTGCAAGTGTGCATGCCGGTCGACACCCGCACCTACTAACTAAATGCGTCTCTCGGTCACGACAATTGCAGGACGACTTGAGATCGCTGAGCTGCTGTTGGAGTACACAACGGATGTCAACTACGCGGTTCGTACCTGTTTGTGCTGCGTCTGCTGTCGCGTTGCGCGACGCTTGTGCTTTGCTGATCTTGGTTTGATGGGAGAATAGGATGATGTCGGGAGCACGCCATTGACGCGAGCGATGGGTGGGAAACCGAGTCGAGGTGCGAGCTCTCCCAAGTGCATTTTGTGGAATGGATTCATCGTCATGGTGGTGAGATTTTGTTGTGCACTCTCCTAATCGATGCAGAGATCATCGCGCTGCTTCTCGATCACGGTGCGCGCGTGACGACGCGGGATATTGGCGGCAACACCCCTCTCCACATCGCACTCGCGGAAGGTTATGAAGACATTGCACGGTTCCTGATCGAAGCCGGTGCAAATGTGAACGCAAAAAACAAGGACAACGAGCGGTGTTTGGATCTGATGGCGCCTGCTTTCCGCAAAGAGGTCGCTGCTCTACCGGGGAAGCAAGATGAGGCATCCAACCCATGAGGCGCTGGATCGCGTTGATGCATTGAGCGTTAGGTCACTCGAATGGGAAAGGTTGCTCGTGCAGGATGTATTTTGTTGGTCGAGTATTTTATAAACTGCTCTCTTTCTACCGCTCGCTCTTGTAGATGATGCAACTGTATATATATTAATGGAGCTCGTCAGCGTTAGTCCTTGAAGTCGCCCATGTCGAGAGTCGTGTTGGGGATGTTCACCAGGATGAGAATCGACGCGTGGCAGTAGATGCGTCGCCAGGCACGCTCGATTTGGTCGTTCCACTCGTCGCCCGACGTGATCTTCATCGCCTGCATGAGCGACTCGCCCAGCGGATCAAAGTCTTCGGGGTTCACACCAATTTTCATGTGCACAAGCGCCAACTCCATCACTTTCTGCACCAGGTCTTCGGACGAAAGCAGCGACTTCATGCCACTACTGATGTGCACGAGCACGCGGCTCTGGATCTGGATCGACGCCTGGAAAAGCGGTTTCAAGTGCGGGTAGTGCTCAAACAAGTACGCGTAAAAGGTCTCGTAGAGCTTGCCGATGGACGTGTCCGAGCCGCTGGCATGGTGCGCATCCGTGTGGATGTTCTCCTTGTACACTTTCTCCCAGTGCGCGAACGCCGTGAGTCGGTCGTCGTTGTTGGAAGGCTCTTCAGTCGGGAAGTGCGGCAAGTAGCGGTTGATGACGCGGATGTATTGCTTGGAGAACTTCATGCCAGCATCTTGGTTGAACGTGGAGCTGACGCAGCCCATGGTACCGGTGCGATGTCGATGTCGAGAGGGGGCTTGGACGGCGAGAAGGAAAAGCGAGAATGCTATAGCGTGGCAGCCGAGTGGTGTCTTGGCGGGATCAAATCCGGCAACCTAGGAGAGAAGTAAGTCTCGACGGAAGTGGTGGTGTCTGGGACTGGGACTTCGGCACCGAGGACGACGAACGCTGGCGTCGACTCTGAGACTAGTCCGGATGTTATATTTGTGCATTGAATCTGAGGAACGACACGCTAGTCACTCAGCACACGAATGCACGCGCTTCGATATCATAGCTGCCATGGAAGAAGGATGTTTTCTGGACGATCGTTTCTTTATGAATAGATGCATCCGAGTTTATCGGTTGTTCGCTCTTGGTTCTGGTTCTCACTCGGTTCTATCGCAGGATGCGTCGTCCTCCATGCCAAACGCTCACACTATTATTAATACACGGATGCGAGGTCGCACTGCTGATCGAAAGGTGCGCATAAGAAGAGGATGCGCATCACCGAGTGTCGTGACGCACGTCGCGATGAAGAAACGAATCGCTGACTGATCACCCGCCACATGTCGAAACGGATCGTTGCGCATGACTGTGATAGCTCGAGACACGGACCAAAAGTAGCACACTGCACAAAGCAGATGCGCAACCTCGGAACCATCGATCTCCCGAAAAAGAGTACCCACATCGCAGGATGAACCACGCGACGCCTTGCGTTCGCTTTGAAAGATGTAGGTCAGGAAGGTTCATTTTTCTAAACATACATGGTCTGCAACAAAAACACGCGACCAAAACCCAGGAACAGTGAACAACCTCGGGATCTGCTTCCCAGCGGATTGGAAAAAAAGAAGACGGAAAGAAACCGAGACGCAGGCGCGCAATGCTGAAGCTCGAGCAGTTTGACAATGTAGCCATCTCCCATCCACCAACCTGTCAAACCCAAAATGCACCCACTCTAGTTTTGGGTCACTCAACCATGATTCGCACACTCACATGTGTGGCCCACCTTACTTCCTCCTTTTTACAAATCACGTGGCACACATACACCAGGACTTTCTCTCGCTCCGATACCGGTTTGCAAGTCGGTATCAAATTAGCGGTTCGCCTCCTACTCCATTCAAATCCACCAGCAACACTAAACGTCACCAACAGCATTAGCATTCGCATCGACGACCGCAATTGGCTCTTGCTTGGCTTCTTCCTCTCTGCTCCACATCCCCCCCACGCACACACAGTACCGGCGTTTCTTGTCGTGCTACTAGTACACTGCTACGATGAGCAGCGCAGACGCCATCACTGGGGGCAGCAGCTACTCGAACCGCTCGGGTCTCTCGAAGAGCTGGAAGACCGTCAAGGCGCACGCGGGAGTGTACACGGGCGGCAAGGTGGAGATCTTCCAGCACAACGGCAGCTCGCTGATCGCGTGCATGCTCCACGACGACATTGCGATTTTGGACGCGACGACCGGCGAATTGAAGCGCACGTTGCAGCAAGACGTCGAAGATGTGAGTGTGCTCTTTTGACTTGTCTTGGTGGTATTTGTTGTGGGATCTCCATTGGGAAACACGGTGTGCACGGACTGATGCGTGCTACTATTGCTGCTGTGTTGATGTAACGATCTTTTCAGGAAGAGCAGAAGGAATCGTTCGTGGTGTTTGCGGTGCGTCCTGGCCACAACCAGCTTGTGACGGCGGGACGCAACCTTCTCTTGCGCCTGTGGGATCTCGATACGTTTGCTTGCCTGCGCACGATTAAAGCGCATGAGACTCCCGTGCTCGCGATGGACTTTGACCCAACGGGTACGCTGCTGGCTACGGGTGGCAGTGATCGCGCCGTGAAAGTGTTTGACATTGAGAAAGGGTACTGCACGCACAACTTCCGCCGCCACTCTGGTATCGTGACGTTGGTCAAGTTCCACCCAGACGCCAAGCGCCTCCAGCTGGTGTCGTGCAGCGACGACTCCACCGTTCGTATTTGGGATCTGTACTCGCAAAAGGAGTTCGCCTGTATCCAAGACCACATGAGCCCAGCGACGTGCGTCGCGTTCTCCAACGACGGCTACACGATGCTGACGTCGGGGAGAGATCGTGTGGTGAACTTTTGGGATTTGCGAAACAATGCGCTCAGCAAGACCGTGCTCA
Source organism: Globisporangium heterothallicum (assembly GCA_023334155.1). NCBI lineage: Eukaryota > Oomycota > Peronosporomycetes > Pythiales > Pythiaceae > Globisporangium > Globisporangium heterothallicum. The sequence goes on from JAASGH010000127.1 coordinate 4,665, forward strand.
TCCACGAAGCTATTGAAGGCGTTCAGGTGCTGCCGTCGAGTTTCAAGTGCGTTACCAGCAAGGCTGGCGCTGCGCAGCAGGACGATAAGGCGATCTACTTTGTCACAGCAGGGGAGCGCGGGCTGCTTCAGCTGTGGTGCGCCACGCCTTCGAGTTGCAACACGCTTTTCACACAGAAGGCAGAATCCGATTCGCTCAAGTACACGGGATTGCTGCTCAACGCGAGTCGAAAAGAGCTCTTGGCGATTTCTGCGGATCAGAACTTCCTCGTCTTCAACGAACACCTCGCGCGAACGACTCAAATCATCGGCTTCAACGACGACATTCTCAACCTGAAGTATATCTCCAACGCGGATGGGACGCCGTCGAAGCAAATCGCGGTCGCGACCAACAGCGACCAAATTCGTTTGATCAATCGCGAAAGTCTCTCGTGCGAGTTGCTCTCTGGCCACACCGACATCGTCATGGCGCTCGCCGTGTCTCCCGATGGCAAGTGGCTCGTCAGTGCCTCGAAGGACCGTACTGCGCGCCTATGGGACGTCAAATCGCGCAAACTGCTCGCTACGTGCACTGGGCACACGGAAGCGCTTGGTGCGATCGCGATTTCCCAGAAGATCCCCCACTTCAGCATGGGCACGGCTTTTTTCGTGACTGGCAGTTCAGACAAGACCTTGAAGATGTGGAGTCTGAAGCCTCTAGCGGGGGCTTACAGCGACAAGAAAGTTGAAATCTCGACGTTGACGACGTTGGGTGCCGTGAAGGCTCACGACAAGGACGTGAATGCTATCGCTGTGTCTCCAAATGATCGATTCATCGCCAGTGCGTCGCAGGATAAGCTTATCAAGGTGTGGCACGCTCAAGGCGGCAACGGCAACAGCGTGCTGACTTTGGCTGGCATGTGCCGTGGCCACAAGCGCGGCGTGTGGGCTGTGGAGTTCTCGCCTGTGGACCAATGTTTGGCGTCGGCGAGTGGTGACAAGACCATCAAAGTGTGGTCCGCAAAGGATTTCACGTGTCTGAAGACGTTCGAAGGTCACACGGCGTCGGTGCTGAACGTTCAGTTTGTGTGCGCGGGTATGCAGCTCATGTCTGCTGGCGCCGACGGTCTCGTGAAACTCTGGACGATCAAGAGCAACGAATGCGAAGCTACGTTGGACAACCACATGGACAAGATTTGGGCTCTTGCCGTCGCGAAGGACAGCTCTGAAATGATCAGTGGTGGTGCCGACTCGACGATCAACCTGTGGCGCGATTTCACGGAAGAAGAAGAACTGGGTCTGCAGTTAGAGAAGGAGGGCAAATTGCTGAAGGAGCAGGAGCTTTTCAACTGCTTGCGTCAGGACAAACTCTTGGACGCCGTGCAGATCGCATTCGAATTGGGTCACCCGAACCGTTTGCTTCAGATTCTGCGCGACTTGCTTGAAGGACCTCGCCACAGAGATGAACCGGTGTTGCCAGGCGGAGCTCCGATCAACCCAGATGTGTTTGTGCCAGAAGACATTTTCGCACAGGTGATCACGAGCTTGGACGATGAGCAGCTGAAGACGCTTCTTGACTGGGTGCGTGACTGGAACACGAACGCCAAGCACAGCGCGATTTGCCAAGTGCTGATCTCCTCGATGTTGCGCGAACTGCCTCCAGCCAAGTTGAAGACGCTCGACAACATGGGCAAGACCTTGGAGGCGCTGATCGCGTACAGTGAGCGTCACTTCCAACGGATCGACCGAATGTTGCAGAAGTCGTACTTGGTGGACTTCAGCATTGTCTCGATGAAGAATTTGTTCCCAGTCGAAGAACTGCTTGAAGCAGCCGCTGACAGCAAGACCACCGATGAGAGTGAAACTGACGAAGCTGAGGACAAAGAAACAGTAGAAGAAGTGAAGGAAACCAAATCCAAGCGAAGAAAGACCGCGGCGGCCAAGAGTACTCTGAAAGCTTCGAAGAAGTTGCGCGTGTAAATAGACTTTCCTTTTATCCCCCATCCTGCCCTCCGATTAGTATATGATTCGCCGAACCTACTTCTTCTTCCCTTGTTTCTCGTCTGCTTTGCTACTGGCGCTATTGCCATGCTTTGTGGGCTTGTTGCTCGGTTCCTCCTCGGACCGACCGTAGATTTTCATGGTGGTCAGGAACAGCTCTTCGACGCCTGCATCCCGACACGCTGCGGCAAGTGCCGACATGCCGCTCTCCGGGAACTCCTGGAACCCACGAGGCAATCGCCGCATCGCATCAATCGTGTCGTCGGGCTTCCCGCTCTGCTCAGTCTGCTCCCCACGGACCACCATTTGCTTCCATCGAAGATGCTGCAGACGGCGAACGTACTCTTGCGCATTTCCCTCGTGACCTTCGACGACGACGATCCCGGGCCATCCAATCTTGCTGAACCCTCCTAGTTGCAGCTCTACCGCCCACTCCATCACCACGCGACGCTTGTTGGGGTTGATAATGTGGTGAAAGTATATTGCTCGTCTCCCCAGCACGACTGGAGCAGCGATCGAGGACGCTTTTGCGCAAACCGGCGCAGTCGAACGCGCCGACATCTGCATATTGTGAAGGGCTTGCGTGAGATCTCCGTCGTCGTCGTCATTGTCATTGCCAGTAGCTGCTTCCACTGGCGCCTCAGCGTGTGCTTCGGTGAGCATCTCCAGCATTTCCTGGTACAGTTGCAGCACCACGACCTCCCCGTGTGCACCAGTCGCAAGCAGCGTGAGTTGCGTTTGCAGGGTCTCCATCTGCTGCCGGGATAGAAATGGACAGCGAATCGTGAACTCGACCGTCGCCGTTTCTGGATACTCTGCCGGGTACGTGATCTCCAGCGCGGGGATCTCTTTGCCAAAGCCCAGATCCTTTACTTTGTGCACACATACATCAAAGGCGTTTGTCCGTCAGGATCAGCACCAAACTAATGAGTTCCTCCACATGCATTCACACTCTTCTCCTTGTCGCTGGATCGAGCTGAAAGTAGCTCGATGAAATCCCACTGCATGATGAAACACAATGGTCGCAGTTGAGAGGTGGCGCACCTTGTATCGTATTGTGTACTGCAGTCGAGTAGCGGGACGTGGACCACCAAAGCACACGTGCGCCTCAAACTGCTCTTTCATCTGCAAATCGAAGTGCAGCTCCGCTGGGTCGGGAAACATGCTCAACATGCACTCAAACTCCTCCCATTGCTGCGCCATTTTGGTGGATCGATGGAAACGAACTCGGATCGACAAAATGGAGTGCTTTTCGGGAAAAAATGCGTCCCGAATGTCCCGTGTTATTACATACATCGTCTAAACTAGGGACCGTGTCCCGTGAGACGTGAACACTCCCATAATCAGATTCGGGTTTGCTGAGGAGAGCGCACCAAAAGCTGCGCGATTTGCTCGAACGTCAGCCCCGTGGTCTCTGGAACCTGCAGCATTTGGCGGCGCAAACAGTGCGTTAGCGGTGGATGCATGTGCTGCAATTGCTGGTGCGTGCACGTACCTTGATGAACACAAACGCCAAGGAGCAACCGGTCAGGAGTGCATACAGCAGGAATGTGTTGGCCGTTCCTGCAAGCAACATCGAGTCACAAAATCAGTCACCCTTTTTGCCAGCACTCTTTGCTCGATGCAACACAGCGTCCGCACCGATTGTGTCGAAGAGACTGAGAAGCGTCTGGTTGGCGAGCGCGCTGCCGAGCCAGAACACCGCAAACGTGAGCCCCATGCCGACCGAACGGAACTCGTCCCCAAGGATCTCGGCGCAGATCACCCACATCAGTGGTGCCCAGCTCAGATTCCACGCGTAGATGAACAAGTACAGGTTCCAAATGCCGAGCATCTCGAAGCGCGACGACGGGGAGCCTTCCAGCATCCAAAAGCACGCGCTGAACACCACGTACGATACGAACATCAGGATCGAGCCCGTGAGCAGCAGGGGACGTCGTCCGACTCGGTCGACAATCGCGATCGCCGTGCAAACACCCGCGACTTTCGCGACCGCGACACCGATCTCCTTGGTCAGATGGGACATGGGCGACGTGCCAGCGCTCAGCTCAGTCAGGATGTAGCTCGAATAGTAGAGCATCGCGTTGGCACCAGTCAAATTGTGTCCAAGCGCGATCGACATGCTGAGCAGCACGCGTCTGCAGGAATCGACGGTTATCCGATCCGATTTAGTTGCAGAAATGAATGAGGGACGGAAGCAGAGCTGTATCATGCATGCTTGAACTCACTTTCGTGTCATGGCGTCGGTTGCGATCAGCTTGACAGCATTCCACATGTTGTGGTTGAACGTCTAGGCACAGAAACACACTGCAGGTGAGACTCGTTTAACGCAGACCACCATCGAATACAAGACTCCAGCACGAACCTCGAGAGAGAGGTCTGCCTTAACGTGCTGCTGGGTGGTGCTGTCGTGGTTAAATAGGCGTCGGAGCACCGTTTTCGCTTCCTGTGTTCGGTTTTTCTACAATTATTGCAACCAGCATCCACATGAGCGTTCGCCTTTGAGGCGACTAAGAGAGAGAGACGTGGAGGTGGGGTGGTACGAACCGAAAGCAGCCATCGAGGGGACTCTGGAAGGAATGGCATTCCGATCTATGGAATAATCGGAGCACAGATCACTATCAATGAAACCAGAAGCAAAAGCAGCGGATGGATCGACGGACCAGTTGAACCACGGGTGGGAGCAGCGTGACGCCAAGCATTTTGCGCCACCCATTCTCGCTCTCGACAAGCAATCCACTGATGATGACAGACACGAGGCAGCCGACGCAGAGCATCACCTGCGTGAAAAGCAAGCAAGCCACACGTCAGTATACCATTGCATAGAAAAAGCCCACCCTGCGAGCACGCATTCGTTAAGACGAGTCGACCAAAGTCAAGCACCAGCGACCCAAAGTACCTCGTTGATCGTGACCACGACACCACGACGGTCGGGACGCGCAATCTCGGAAAGGTACACCGACACACATGGTCCACTGCTCCCCACCGCAATGCCTGCGAGAAACCGTCCCATCAGCATCGCCGCGTAGGAGCCCGCGAACGTCATGAAAAGGGAGCCCAGCAAAAAGAACACGGCAGTGACAATGATCGCAGGTTTTCGGCCGATCCTGAGCGCATTCGGACAGATCGACAAGGTCAGCCAGTATCCCAACGACATGCAGTTTCCAAATGTCCACGTCCTGATTGGCACAATGGACACTAGAGCAACTTGCGCTCGGTGGACTGCACTCACCAGTCTGCGCCTACGCCACCAATGAGCGAGCCAAAGACAGCGCCGAGCATCAGCACACTCACGACCGTTTGCGCATACGTCGTAGAAAGATTGAACTCCTGCAAGCATTCAGCCATAGTTCACCGCACACACACAAAACCACGTCAAAACCATGAGCAAACTCGTTCAGTCCACAGCGCTGATATCTTTCGGCGGCAAGAAGACAAAACGCACCGCTTGGATCAACGGCAGCGCGATGACCATGACGCACAGATCGTAGCCAAAGAGAAAGCCCGAGATCGCACTGAGCGCACAGATCCAGAACTGCATGCCGCCTCGTTCTCCTCGTTCTCCACTGTCGTCGTCACCATTGATGTCGAATGTATCCACTGGTTTCATCGCTGCTGCGTCCGTCTTCTTTGCTGTCTTCCGCGTATGCGCAGTGCAGTCGACCTCGCCTTCTTCTTCTTCTTCTGTTGTTGCTGCTGCTGCTCCTTCGTCTTCGACGGCAGTGGAATCTGTTTCCACGAGCAGCTGTTGTGTATCCACGGCGTCCCTTGGTGTGTGAAGCGCCACTGGCGCATACGCGTCCGAGGAAGAGGATGCAGCAGTGCACACCATCCTCTCACGCTGCGACGAAAGGGAAAGTGTGCCAAACACAGTAACGGACACAGTAACGCAGTGATGGATGATGGCTCTGCTGATGCTGCTGATGCTGCTGCTGATGCTGCTGCTGATTTGCGGCGGTCAGACTTCTGCGTGCATAATAATAATATAAGGGAAACAGAGCGATCGATTTGACTACTGACTGCCTCTTTTATTCGATCTTCCCCTCTATGCATCGAGCAAAGGGGGTAGCATGTTTGAAGACCATTTTTTCCTTTCAATACGATGAATACCGATTATAGAGAGGTCATCTGGAAGCAAAGAGGTAGGTGAAATGCTTTGCGATCGATCTTGCAGCACAATCGAAACATATTTTGGCATTTGCAGCCAATCGCTGGTATCCATTTCATTAATAGTAGCCAATGAAAGCGGCGAGTGTGGCACAAAACAATGAGGGATTGTAGGTGAACAAATGACGAAAGAGGGTCCAAAGGAGCACGCAATGCGCTTTTAGGGTGAGCCTCAAAGAGCACCTCATATTGTCAACTGGATGCGAGTCATCCAACATGGAGGTCATCTCGACTTCGTTTCCGATCAGGCGAACCGCCTCAATGCGGGACGATGCAGTGGCGTCCAAAGCGCACGGCGGCGCTTCTTGCTATTGCTTCCCAAGCGCAGGTCGGTTTCCGCCACGACCGCTGGATCGACTCCTCTGCTGGTGGCGTTTGCGTTCAAAGTTGCTGTGGCAGAGTTGACCTTTGCTTGGAGCTTCTTCGCTGGACTCGGTTTGCCAGCTTTCGTGACTCGAGGTTGCTTGTCTTCCTTGGGTTTGCTACTGCCTGGAAGGGACGGTACTGCTGCGGGAGCTGCTGCGTCGGCGGCAGCTTTCGCTTTCGCATGAGCTTCGAGCAGCTGCGCAATCGCGGTGTTGGAAGCGTCTTGCAGAGGAGCGTTCTCGCTTCTTTCTCTCAGCGCTTTCGCGATCGCTTCGAAAGGGTGCTGCAACAAGAATCACATCGCAGAAGACACAGGGGGTGCATCAGCAAAAAGAGGGTACAGAACCGTCAGCGCTCATCGAATGCAACGACGCTACCTTGGATCGATTCACGATAAACACGTAGGTGATACAAAGATCCGGCTCAAATTTCTTCGCCAGCGGATCGGTCGTGCGATGGTTGTACCCTGGGAACAAGCGGATGTTGAACTTGCGGCGCTCTTTTAGGACAAAGTCGGCAGCCTTCGCTTGCTCTTCGATGAGCCAATTCGAATACGGCGGCTTCGTCTTCAGAGTCACGTGCACTTCCCCCGTCTTGAAAAGCTTCGATCGCGCGTTCTCGAAAAAGTCGCGCAGCAACGCTCGATTGATGTGCACACGTTGCTCGCCACTATGCGGGAAGTTGAAGATAATGTACTTGAAAAAAGTAGGCACGTACGCACCGTCTTTGAGCTTTACGGGGAGCTCGTCCAGTTTCGTGGCGTCGACGTCGTGGAACACTTTTCCTTGCGCCGAGCGGATGTCGTTGATGCATTGCTGGGCATTCGAGTATTTACTTCGCACCGTCGATTCGGAGTCAAACGAAGTCGCAAAGACGCCGTCGCCGGTGCCTCGGTGCTTCACGAGTCCCTTTGAGAACGTGAAATCTATGCACTCGCACGCAGATCCGCAAAAGCATCAGGAGGTGAGTCACGAAATGCACACCATCCCATCCGGTAATCGAGAGCAAGCGCATTCATTACCTCCGTCTCCGAGCACGAGAATGAGGTCCTTTGGTGTGTAGAGCTTGGTGGCGGTGTCCGCTTCCGTGCGATTCCGCTTGGTCTTCGCGCTTTCCTTGGCAGCCGCGCCGCGCGAGCCCGCGTGCAGCTTGCGCTTCGGTGCCATGATTGGGTTATTGAAGACTTGCTGCGCTGATCGTTTGCATTCGAGGCTCTTCAGGGTTGCCAATCAAAGTGGAAACCTCCCAGAATGCATGTCTCGACATCTAGCCTACGATGTCAATGAAACAGCCTACCGCAGCACCAAACACCCTCTAGGCTATACTCGCTAAACACGAAAACCACCAAAATGACACAAGTTCAAACGCACCAACGTCGTTGGGAATGTACTAAACTCGAGTGCGAAACGCGCTACTCTTGCATCGCTGTGTCGCTACCCTCATCGCCGACAACATCTTGCCGGTTGTGTGCTTCCCCTTTATATATATATGTTTGCTGCTCATCGTCTCTTTCAACACCGCTTGCTCTATGTGAACCAGACGGTCTTCACATCGTCTTGGCCAAACATCTTCTTGCACGTCGGGCATTTGCGATTCCGCGATTTCAAGTTGTTCTCAATGCAGTCTTTGCAAAACATATGGAAGCACTTCGAGATGAGCACGTTCTTGCGCTGATCTTGGCACACCGAGCAATTCACCAACTTTTGCAGCTCCTTGAGCTCAAAGCGCTCCAAGTCGTTCAACTCGCCTGTTGCTGGAGTCGCCTTTGCCGCTTGGAGAAGCTTTTCGTACCGCTCTTCTTTCTTCCGATATGTCTCGCACTTGTCGCACGGCTTCTTCTTTTCTTGCAGAAGCTGCTGCTGCTTCTGCGACGTCTCGGCAGCGGACGTCGTGTAAATCTGTTTCGCGACTTCTGCCTCTCGCACCACCTTCCGCTTTTCGGACTCGGCTGCTTCCTTTTCCATCTCGAGGTGCTGCACATACTCCTTCAACTGATCGAGCTCTTTTTCCTTTGCATGCAGGGATTCCTATTCGAGAACATCACGAGAAAAAAGACACACTGCATTACACCAAAGTCGCTCTCTCTCACACACACCAGCACTTCGTCGAAAAGCTCACTCCTACCTTGACGGACTCGATAAATGCTTTCTGCTGCTTGTGGACAGTGCCGAGGGAGGAAACCTGTAACCGAGCTGCAGCAAGCTCTTCGAAGCAATGCGCTTTCGCCTGCTCCTCTTTGGACAACTGCGTATGCAACTTCTTGTACGAATTCCGCTTCTCCTCTACTTGTTGGAGGAGCTTTTTTCGCGACTGGCGCATGGATTCCATTTCCTTCGAGATCGAATCGATCTCAGATATCAACGCATCGTTCTCCTCCCTCGACGCAGCTTCGCCTGCTTTCAGATCTTCTATTTCGAGGTGCAGGTTTGCGGCTCTTGTCTTCGTCGCAGAATGCGCCTGCAGCTCTTGCTCAAATTTTTCTTCTAGGTCTGCTTGTCGCTTCAGTAGGCTCGACAGTTTATCGTCTGCGTTTTCACTGTGGAAATATCGTGCCAGACAACAGCATGAGTGTCTTTGCAGCAAATCGACGTCGCATGATAACGTTCTAACTCAGGGCTTACGTCTCCGACTGTTTGATTGCATCGTAGCACTGCTGAAGTTCTTGCTTGGATCTCTCGAGCACGGCCACCTGCGAACAGTTCCCATGTGAGTCATTCCCACGAGGCGCCATAGACCACCAGCAGCACCAAGTGTTCGTACCTTTTCGGTTAGAGCTTGGAGTTCCCTATTTTCAAGTGTTTTCTCAGCGAGATCGTTTCTTTGTCTCTCTCGATCAACTTGAGTCTTGAGCGTTTCATTCTCGCATTTCAGAACCTCGTGCATCGACTTCAACTCGCTCAACTATGGAACAGAAGAATCAAGTGGATACGCGCTCCGATCGACGAGGTGTGCAAACAAAACAAACATACCTGATCCCGTAACCCGCTCGCATTGGAGAGCTTTTCTCGGAATGCCACATTCTTCAAAGCTAACTCGTCCATCTGAGTTTTCACTTTTGTCATGTCCGATTGAATGCGAGCAATTTTCTTTTTCCACTTTTCGTTGACATGGGTTTCGATGTCCTATTTCAGCAAGGTCGCGTCACAAAGTTAGCAAGGATATCAATCCGTGTTGAACACGCAAAACCATGCGTGGTAAACGTTGTACCTTTGCTTTGTGGCGTATCTTGGCAAACTCTTCGGCGATATGGTTCTTCTCTTCGCGCAGCTGCTCCAGCTTGTCGTCGCATTCTTGCTTCAGCGTTGCTTCGTCTTTTTTCCACTACAACAGCAACAGAAGCAACTGCGGTCACTACAACCCAGCTCACTACGCATCAATCGAAGGAGTCATACCGCAGCGTCCATGGCGTGGAGCTTCTCGATCTCTTTCTTCAGCTCTGCCGTAATTGCTCGTTCCTGGTACAATTTCGTGCTCAAAATGACCTGGTTGTCCTTCAGCGTCGCGATCGTCTTTGCGGTCTCTTTGTCTTTTTGACTCTGCTCCTCGGAACTCATGTGGCACGCCATTTCCGCTTTCTCGGCGTGCACCTCCGGTTTCGTCTCTGCCACGCCGTTCGTCTGTTTCTCCGTTTCAAGCGTAGGATCGACCAGGGACGTGCTATTGCGCTCCACAAATTTACTCAGCCGATCAAAATCACGACACGCCCGATGGCGCTCTACCTCTTTCATCTGGACATCTTTCTCTAATTCCTGCATCCGCACTTGATACTGTCCACGCGTCCCGATAAACAAGGTGAATAATCATATTTATCTGCACACACCACCATCACCAACACACAACAAAAACTTACAGCTTGGAGTTGTTCTTTCAGCGTCAAGACTTCGGCGACTGCGGCTCGTTTATCTTGAAGAATCTGCTTGCACTCGATCGTCGAGGCACTCGGCTGGTCCTTTGCTACTGCTGCCAGGATTCTTCCAACGAGTTTATTTGTTTCCTCGTTCTTCTTGACGAGCTGTTCGTGCAGCTGCTTTTCCATCTGGGTGAGATCTTCTTTTGCGATATACTCGGTCGCACTCTCCTCACTCCCTTCTTGCTCGGCTTCTGGGAGCTGTGCTTCCTCTGCGTCCGCTTTGCTGATCGCGAGAAACCATTCGGGTAGCGCTAATGTAACATCTGTCGGTCGCATCTGTAACAATCCAAAGCACTCCACCGCATGCAGCACCTCTGCCCACTCACTCTCTCCATTTGCGTCTAATGCCTGCAGCGAAGATCGCAAATCGTCGTGCAATTGGAACCACTGCTTTCGTACGCACCGAAAGGACGTGTCCACCATCGCGCGGTGTCTGTACAACGCTTCGCATTTCCCTGTTAAATACGCAATGCGGCGATTTTTCTCGCGTAAATCGAGCTCCATTGCCTTGTTTTTCTCCCTCACCGCTTCCATCGTGTTAGGATTCGCCTGGTTGTAGAAAAGAAAATAGAGTAAAAATCCATGTGCAAGCAATAAAACACCATGATACCGCGCACGCATACCTCAGGCGGTGTGTCTTCTTCGATCTTCATCTTCTTGAGCGCGGGCGTCGATCCAATACTCGCTCCCGTCGCTGTTGCAGCAGACCGCTTGCCATTCTCGTAGCTCTGCTGCGTGTCCGCCATTGTCTCTCCTCCACTTCTCTCGATGCCACAAAATAGGTCAGCGCCACGTGGATCTGCGTCGCTTCTCCACTCGAGTCTTGTCAATCGCGGGTGCTTGTAGCAGCTCTGTCGGCGCCGTGGAATGCGGCACTTTACCTTCGTCCAGTTGCCGTAGTAAACAGCAGCACCGCCTCGCTTCCTTCCACTCCTCCCTTCTTGTGATCGCGAGAGCTTTCGAGTATCGCGCTGCCTGCTCTCAATATAGGACCCCTTTTGTCACTATCTATTGCTTTTTTGCTTTTCTCTCTCTCTCTTTTTACGGATTCGCTCCGTAAAAAAGAAAGGAGAGGCGTAAAAACAACGATCATCAGCAACAAAACCCCTCTGCAATCGCATATCTGGCAGACTCTTTTGATTTTGCAGCTCACAGTACTTTGGTTGAAGTTGCCAAATCCAGCGAAAGGAACAGCAAAGCGTGAGCAGGTCATGGAGCGCATTGCCTCTTGTGTGCTTTAATGCGCACTGAATATGCGCGACCTCACCACTACACCAACATGCAGCAGCGCTAGAGAGCAAAAAGCATGACACTTTACTTTTCTAGGAGAGGTTTATTTAAATGTACACACAAATATATAGATATCGAAAAATGAGCGCTTTCTGTTGCATCCTCTATCGCACCCTCTCTACCCATTCACGAGCTCCTTGATGCTCTCGATGCTCATCGCGACTGCGCTCACGAGCACGATGATCGCCATGGAGAAGATAATAAGCGACGGACACCGGAACTTTCGCACAATCTTGAGCAAGCACACGTGGCCAATGAACGTCATGAGGAAGCCGATGGGGAGCATCACCGCTGCATACTCAAAGTTTAACGATCCCAGCAGCGTGTAGCTGAACGAAGACACTACGCACAACAGCACAAGAGCGAACGGTCGTTAGACAAATGGCGCAAGAGCTCTAGATATTCCCCAATGCATGCAAGGCGACAGATAAACGTACTTGCACTGGAGAACAAGACCGTCGTGGCCGTCATCGCCGACGCTGCCGACGGTTCTATCCCGATCTCCAGCAGCAACGGTCCGTTGATGATCCCCCCGCCGATGCCAAACATGCCCGAGACCATGCCCGCCAAGATGGACAGGATCGGGAAGTACCGGATCGAGCGCGGTGTCCATTGGATCTCGTCGGGTGACAAAATATAGTACGGGTTTTGCTGCTTCTGGAACGTTTGCATCACATTCTTCATCGAGTAATGGGAAAAGACCGTGAGAAAGATGATCGGAAGGAACGCGACGATCGGGTAGAGGAACGAGTCCTGGGATATGCCGATGGGACTCGCGAATTGCTTGCCCCCTTGCAGCAAACTGAGCACGACGATGCCGACGAAGAGACCGAAGAGCGTGCCGATTTTCTTCCACGGAATGTCCACCTTGGCTTCATGGTGATGATGATGATGAGCGCCTGTTGCGGCTCCTGACCTGGAGGAAGAAGCATCTCGGAAGGTGGAGTTTGAATTGGTCACGCCCAAGAGTGCGACGCGCTCGCGACCATGCGGGAACCACCACTCTTGTCGTCCCGCACCGATCGCTTTCTGCAGCGTACGAATACCTGTCGCCGTCAATATAAACACCAGCAGCACGCACAGCAGCCACGTTGGTGCGATCGTGTTCACGAACGTGCCGATACTTGCCCCCACTGTACACATTCAGGCAAAATAGAGCGGATTAGTCTCATTGCGACTATCGTGCAGCAGAAAAAGGAGGTACGGCGAGTGCTTACTCAGCAACATGGGCTGCATGACGAGGATGAAATCCCAGTCGATCAGTGGCTGCGTGGAATTCCGACGTGTTCGGCGAATGTTGATCAACAGATTCGCGATCGCGCCGCCGACGATCGTGATACTGGAGAGCGGGATCGCGGTCTTCGCATCGAGTTTCATGATCAAAATGTAGATCGGGTCCAAGACGCCACCGCCACCGGTACCACCTCCGGCGGCGATGAAGATCGCGAGTCCCGCGAGCGCCATGCCGAGCGCTTCATGCCGTGCAAACGCCGCCGCATTCGCAGTGAAATCTCCTTCCTTGACTTCCTCTTGAAATGGTGGCGTCTGCTCCTTCGCCACCACGTCCACCGGGACGATGCCGACGATCGCTGCCGTCGGATTCGCTGGAGCGACTTCTTCCTGGCGGAGAAGCTGCTGCTGCTGCTGCTGGTGTGGTGGTGTCTCCATACTATTTGAGGTTGCTGTCGCCACCACCACACTCACCATCCCCACACTGCATACTACCAGCAGCAGCATCGAGGTGCTGGTACTGCTGCGTCGTTTACCCCCCATGTCTCGCTGTTGCGTGTGCGTGTGTGTGTGACGGAGTGGAAGTGGCGGAATGGGATCTTATTTCCGTGGGGGGATCTGGCGGGTACGCTTTCCGAGAGAAAGAAGCGAACACGCTCAGATGGACGCTGCAGTATCGAAACTTGTGGTTTACGAACCATGGAGCTGAAAAAAGGGGAGGAAAGAAAGGAGATCTCACTCACTTCCGAACTGCGATTCTGGTCGCGACCTTTTACCAGACGCTGCAGTTGTTGGTCGCCTTTGCGTCCAATCATGTCGCGGCATTGCGACACATCACATGAGCATCTCAACTTCAAAGAGGGCGGAAAGGACTGAATCGGAAAAAAGGGAACTGCACTCGGACAATGCATTCGCTGGCACTCACCCACTATAAAAAGGATTCTTCATGCACATACACGACACAACAACACGCAATGGAAAGAGGAACCTCATCTGAAGAGGTATCGGATTTAATGAGTTTCTTGTTACCTGAAACTCATATTCGTTTCGACTGTAGACGCACTGAGTGAATGCGATCAGCATCATCGTCATCATTTTGGACAAGGAGAGCATGGATGTGTGTGCGGGATGTTGTATGCGGGGTACGTGACGGCAAATGGGTCGTATCATATGGAAAGCCTTTTCACGTTGCACGACAGATCCCCCGTTTCGTTCCAAGAAGAGAGTTGGCGACTCCAGCGTCGTTTGGTCGCTGTTGATATAGACGGGGACCGTGCATGTGTCGCTCGCCTTCGATTTGCTTGGTTGCTGTGTTGCCGTCGCAATTTTCCATTTCCAATCAACCTACAGATCTGCATGGTTTCTGCTGCAATCCTCCGTCAAATGCACTTTTCTTCTTCTTTATTGGTTTAGTGGAGAGATGTTTGCGAGTCGGTCGCTACTGGGAGATAGACACGCATTAAGAACATATGCAAAGCGGGTGGCTGTTGTCGCTGGTGGAGACTTCTTACTGTACACTGCATGCAGATGGCGACGCACGATGTCCACCAACGGACGCTTGACTCTTCGCAACAGATCCAGGATACGGGATCTCGGCAAACGAAAACTCTTCATCGAACTCCAGCGCGAAAAACGCAGTCAGTTTCGCATACTTGGCCGAGTTCGTCCATCCAGGGTACTGGGATCGGAGCACGAGTTTCACCGAATCGCCCAATTCGATATGCTGGATCACACCGTGCGGATCCTGGAAGCATTTCCGGTGATGGCGAAACGTCCGGGATGCCCGAACGTTGCTGCAGACACGCACCCTCGCGACCTCTTCTTTGGCGACGCTGTTAACATCGTCACCAGGATGCTCTTCCTCTGCTTCGCTTCCTACTGCTGGCGATGCAACAGACTTCTTCTCAACAGCGAGTTCTGACCACGTGCACGACCCATTGTACGTGCCATTCAACTCGTGCTCAAAGCTCGCCCAGCCTTGATCTTTCGACACACATTCCACCACCAAAAAGATGCATTTCGATACCGCAATCCCCTGTGGGAGACCCAATTGGCGCACTTCGGGGAGATCCAATCGCAAATACTCTTCGTTCATATTGTCGCGTCCATAAATGTGTTCGCTCGTTTCCTGCTGGAAAGTCGCAAACTGCGCGGCGAATTCCAAGATGGTGTTGACGACGTCGACGGGGCAATTGCAGTGCTTCACGAGCACCGATGCAGTGTGCAGGATCTCGTCCAGCGTCACGTGCGGGATCTGTGTGGCGTCCTGCTCCGCTTGCGTCATTGCGCGGATGCTATCCGTCGTAGCATCCGAAGCCGTGGCGAAGTCTTCGGGCACGAGAAAGATCCCTTCGTCCGCCATCGTTGTCGCTTGCTTTTGTTGTTGTGGTTGCTTGCTTTTGTTGCTTTTGTTGTTTTCTGTTGTTGTTGTTCTCAGTGAGACGTTTGTGTCACTGATCCAATGACCAACATTCTTTTGTCGTAGTGCTGGTCACAACAAATTTGCGTAAGTACGATCCGTTTATTTATCGCGCGCACTGTACTTGGTTCTCTTGAATTTGATGTTCTCTGTTGTTGTATTATTTGAGCAGTTTCATGAGCATGAGGTTGCATTCCAGGAAGAGCATGTAAAAGTGGATCGTCATGGGAACGCTGCAAAATGCGCTCGAGTTGCTGGGAGAATGCGGACATGGGATTCTGTGACAACCATCGATCCGAACAGATGAACCCACGATGCGGAATCACTGACCACACGACCTTTCGCTGCAAGATCCAGTGTATATCCCAATTGCGCAAACAGCTGCTTCATTCCCCCCGAATCAACCCAAATCGACTGAATGAACCACGCAGCGATTCACACACAACAAATCAACAACAAAACATAAAACGCAAGTCGTGAATGCGTGCACGCAGCCAATCAGCGAGAAAAAAAGAACCTCGATCATACAAATCACGCAAGTATGCACACGTGTGGAGAACGAGGTTGGACACTCCTCGTTTCCTGCTCGTTTGGAACTGTTCAGAGGTGCACGCGTCACTGCTCTCGTTCGCATGATGACACACAGCAGACTTTAAACCGTACCGTATGGAATATTTGGCATGAGCAACAGCAACAATCCTGCGGAGTGCGGATACGGCATTCGCGCACGTCCTGGACGAAATCCATCGAAAGAACGCATTGATGCAGCTCAATCGTCCACTTTTGTTTTTTCTCATGACGAAGAGAGAAAGAAAACAAAAGTGTCCGGTATTCGTTTTAGCGGTGCTGGGTTGTTCTCTCGCTCATGTTGAAGGAGTCGGTGTATTCGGTCTCACAGGTCATTCTCAGACAAAGGGAGCATCAGAGGTCGCCTTTTTTCTGTCGTGACGTCTGACTGAACTTTACCCGCTCCGTAATTTACATCGTAAGCTACAACGACCACTTGCACCTCCACACTCCATGTCACCCATCTTCTCCGTTAAGTAACAGCCTCCCTTTTAGATTCCAGAATGTACGCGTAACTTTCAGGAGTCGCATCCATCTGTGATGTTCTCAGGTGTGGCACTTTGGCAGCCAAAATCGAAGCAGTCGTTGGAAATTTATGAAAATAAATTCCCCCTTCTGTTTGTATGTGTGTGTGTTTGAGACGAGAAGACTGCAGAAGAGAAAAAGCGAGCAACGCGGCAACGAGCGTGCGTGCGTGCGTGTGTGTGTGTGCGTGTGTGAGGAAACCAACCGAGCAAGCAACAACGAAACAGGAAAGCGGCGTCATCTTGCGCGTATCGAGGAGCGCCACGACATTTGCTGCTGCATCCACACTGCTTTGCTGCATCCAGTGCAGCTAGTTTGAGTGCATTTGGTCCAGTATTGACCGAGTTAAAGGCGTTTGTGTAACACCGTCGACGATGAAGAAGAATCAGCATCATGTCGTGTATTCGACCAAGAAAGCGGCGAAGCGTGTCCAGCAGCAGCAGGCTGACGCGGAGAAGAAAGCACCAGCGACTACGTCTGCTGGCAGTACGCATGCCACCCCTCCAAGAGGTGCGACGACACCGACGAAGACAGCAGCGGTGGTAGAGAGAGACAGCCAGCAACGTGAACAGCAACAACACACCGAGCAACCGACCACGCCGACGCGGATGCATCGTCCAGAGAGTACTGGTAGCGCCACAGAGAGCAGGAGTAGCACGACTGCTACTAGCACCCCTCGCTCGCAGTCCTCCCGGCGCTCGTCACCACATAAGCGCAAGAAAAGCATTGGCGGCAGCAGTAGTAAACACCGGTTGAAACCTGCCACCGCACTATTGCAAAGCGATCAGGCCACGGTTGCGCAATGCGTGCGGAACATGGTGGACAAGAAAACGGATGCGACGCTGCTGCTTGACAACAACGGCTTGTTGACCGGGATTTTGACGGATCGGGTGCGTGAAGAAGAGCATGTGTTCGGGAGATCCCCTGTACGATGCACTTACTCGTTCTATGTGTGTCTTTGTACGCTTTGGTAGGATATCGCGTTTAAAGTCGTGGCGATGGGGAGAAATCCAAAATTGACACGCGTGTGCGACGTCATGACGCCGAACCCGTCGTGCGTCGCATCGAACGCGAGTGAGATCGATGCGCTCAAGCAGATGGTGTCGGGTCAGTTCCGTCATTTGCCAGTGACCGACAACGAAAAAGGTATGGACACTGCTGTGTATTGTGGATGAGAAAGCCCATGCTGACATCAGCTAAACACAATAATACTGCTTATTCTTATGCAAGTGGTGGGCATTTTGGATATCGCCAAATGTCTTTATGACGCCATCTCCAAAATCGAAAATGGGTACGAATTGTCGCCCGAACGCTTATCGGAAGCACTAAAGAAGGTATGAGCGAAGGCTTGCATGAGGAGCAAATTGTGCGTATGACTGATGTGCTGTTTTTGTAGTTGGAGCGCCAAATGCCTGGTTCGGCTGGAGATAATTTATTTGAAACATTGCGACGAAAGGTACGTCATGAGTGGGATGCGGGAGTCTACATCCGGTCAATTAACCCAAGTCATGTGTGTGTGCGTGTAGCTTTATCTACCGACGCTGTCAGCGATCATCGCCGAGGGCTCCACCGCCCCCATTGCTGGTCCCACGTCAACAGCTCTGGAGGCTGCGCAGTTGATGCTGGGAAAGAAAACCAGTGCCGTGATGGTGTGCAATGAAGCAGGAGAAATGGTGGGGATTTTTACATCGAAAGATTTGATGCGCCGTGTGGTCGCGGTCGGAATGGATCCAAATGCGAGCGCGCTCTCCGATGTGATGACTATGAATCCGCACACAGCAACGCTTGGGACGACGATCTTAGAAACGCTGCACTCCATGCACAATGGTCGCTTTCTGCATGTGCCGGTGTTTGATGAAAACGTGAAACTGGTTGGGTTGGTCGATGTGCTGCAAGTGACGCGTGGCGTCGTGCAGCAGATGGGCTCGTTCCAGAAGGCGCGGAGTGAAAACGTGCAGCCCCTGTGGGATCGATTCCGCAGTAGTTTGCAGCATTCCGAAGAGCAGGAGGACAGCAGCAGCGGTGGTGGTGGTGCTCCAGACAGCGAAGCCGTCGCTGTGGACAACGAGAATGAGCGCGAGATTGACAACGCGCCAGCCGAGCAAGACCGTGAGCCTGTTGTCGGGCGTCAAACGTGGGACGAGTTCGTGCAAACCCACAACCTCCTGTCACACGACGACCCGTCCGATCCGATTCCGTCTGAAAACCCTGTTCACGATGAACTTACTCCAAACGTCTTTGTCTACAAGCTGTCAGACTGCTATGGCACGAACCATCGCTTTACGAGCTCGGCTGAGTCGTTGAAAGAGCTGCTGCGGGATGTCCAGAACCGCTTGGGCGACCACACGATTCGCAAGGTGCATTACGTCGACGATGAAGGCGATCATGTGCGTCCCCTTTGTGTGCATCCTGTTTCTTTTCAAATGTGGTTGCTGACAATGAATCGTTTTTCTCTCTCTCTTCAATCGAACAGGTGTTGCTTTTCAAAGACGATGACTTGAAAGACGCGGTGAAGCGAGCCAAAACGTGGGGCAACAAGTACATTCGTTTGATCGTTCCGTATCGACTGCCTCGCATCGGCGAGCGCGGCTTAGCGACTCGCCATGCGTTTGCCCACGGGAACGACTCGGTGCTGGGGATGGTGTATTACGCGGCTGCCGCTGCTGCGATCGCTGGCGCGTCGTTCTTTTTGAGTCGGCGGCGTTAACGAAGGCAACGCGAGCATTCCCAAGTTATCTATCCGTCCTCTTCACCTTGTGTCGTGCATCTATCTGTCAAGTTTGCGTGTGTGTGCGTCTTCTTCTTCTCTTTGAACGTCGACTCGAAAGGAATTTTGTAGCAACATCCCTCTCTCCCTCTCCCACCCATCGAAACCTGCAAGAAGGACGAGTCGAATACTTGATCACGAACGAGACAAAGACCACAACTTTTTATTTGGAAGAAGATCAATATACAAGTCCTTACGCGACGAGCTACCAGCAGCGTCGTGCCTTTCCATTCCCCAATTGACACTGGGCATTCCTTCGAAGAGCTGCCTCCGACTGACTTGCCTCGGTCACACTCTTAGCTGACCCCATTCGACTGGATCATAAATAGCAAAAAAAATACACACAAAAAACCAAAATTACAGCAAAAAAAGAAAGTTGAAAAACTGGTGCTGGTCGGCGGAGAGAGCTGCTAGCAAGTGTGGGAACCCGTTGGGTGGATGAGTCACGCCGAACAGCTCAACTCTTCGCTGCCACCGTTCCGCCACTGGATACGCGAGCGCAGCATGCTCACTCACTCATCCCGACATGAACCGAGACGCCGTGGCCGAGATGTGCATTGCACTGAACAGAGACAGCAGAATGATCGACTTCCAGGTAAACAAATGCGGGAAATGGTACAGCAGTGTCCAGAGACCGTAGAGGAACACGCCCGTGATGATCAGGAGCGCATTCGTGGGATCGGCAAACCCTTTGAGCTCGCTGTTCTGTGTGGCTTGTGGATGTGGCGTGGGAGCTAAACAGACCCATCCCAGTGAGTCAGAAAGCGCTTGTGAGTCCAAAGTAAGCGAGACAGTACGGTACGTACGTGCTTCGGTGATCACACAGTGGATGACGCCGTCCTCTTCAATGCCGTACTCGCCCATGGATCGATCGCGAATGAGAAGCATCCCCTGTGTTTCCCAAATATGCCAGACACAGGGGTCAGTCGGATCGCAAGGTAGCCGACTGTTTAGAGACGAGCAGTAAGAGAGGGTGCTCACCATGTAGATCAGTCGAATCTTCTTGCCTTCCGCCACCGCGTCTGCAAAGAACTAGCAACATAATCCCCGCAAGGAGTCAGTTTCTTGCACGCTAGATGCATCACCGCAAAGACTCCAATAAACTCCAAGCAAAACGCACCTCAGCCACGAAATCATCGACAATCTGGGTCGCTTTGAACCATGCTGGACGAATCTCTTCACCTGAGTAGTCACAGGACAAAGTTTATGTTACCGCGAAGCTAGGCACGCCAATATCTTGGAGAAAAGAGAAAGCGACACTCACCAGCGCGCAACCGGATCCGCAAATATCCCTCGGGGACATTCTCGTTGGTGCTTCTACGGATGAGACAAGAACACCGCATCTATCAGTTCATCTTCTCTTCTTCGTCCAAATATGGTCGCTTCGCCAACACGTAGCATGCAAAAACGTGCACAAAAGCAATAAAAGCACTCACGCTGATGGTGCACTCTCTGTTGTGTGCGCAGGCTCTGCGTGTGCTGTCGGCACCTGTTCCTCCTCTCTCGATTGCTCAGAGCCCTAACGAGCATGCGAACAACACCTCCTGTCAGCATGCCATCTTCATCACATCTTCTCTTTCACAAACACACGAGTCTACAAAACCTATACCATCGCCGTTGCCTCTGTTTCTTCTTCTTCTTCTTCTTCTTCTTCTTGTGCATGCTCGCTGTGGTCGTCACTGGCGCGTGCATGTTCGTGTGCATCTTCTTCTTCGTGCACAGTGTTCGTCGACACGGATGCGATTATTCTACGAGGGGGAGAATTGGCACACCACATCATAGCGTCATCACTACGCGTCCTCCTATCCTTTGTGTACTGTTCCACATGCAGCCATAACAAACACGTACTCGGCGTCGTCATTGACTAGCGTCCATTCGTCCAATGCTGACCGGTCGCTCTCTCGTCCTGCTGCGTCGACGACTTCTGCTTCACATTGCTCTTTCTCTTGCTGTAACAGCGCGTCGTTCTCTTCTTCTTGGCGGTCCATTGCTCTTGTGGATGTGGATGTATGAGTAGAAGATTCGTACGAAGCGAGAGAAAAGCACTTGTGTGTGAGCTTCTCTTCTTGATCTTCTTCACGATGATGCCAAGAGCAAGTGTGAAGAGCTCTTTGTGAGGTTGAATGTCGGATGCTAAGAAAACCGAACCGAAAAAAAACCAGAAAGAAGAGAACCACCCTACAACCCAATCACCCAGCAGCACAATCCCTCGACCGAAGAACAAATCGGAAAACGACGTCACGCAACGAAACGGCATTTGGAATCTGCTCAGGGTTCGTATACGAAGGCAAGACATCCACTTCAAGCTGCTTCAACACTATTCGCAGTGTTCTTAACGAGAGATCGCGGAAATGCCCATCACTCGTGATCTCTTGAATCTCAAAGTCGACCACAGCGATACCAAAAGAAGATCATGAAGATGACACGAGCGCAGAAGCTGCGGAAGCACTTGGAAGGACTCGTGCGGCGCGATCTGCGCGCGGCGTCCGTGAACGAAGACGCGCTTCGGAAGCGCATCGACGAGTACTATTTCCCGATCTTCCAGTGGACCGAAGAGCTGGTCGATGCGACGCAAACCCGCGCAGCGACCAGCAGCAAGGAGGAGCAGAGAAAGCCACCCTGTGTGTGCATTGGCTTGAGCTGCGTGCAGGGTGGCGGGAAGACGACGATCGTGAGGTACTTGGAGGAAATGCTGGCGTTCACGGGGAAACGATGTGCCGTGGTGTCACTCGACGATGTGTACCTCGAGCGAACCAAGCAAGTGGAACTCGCAGCCGCGAACCCAGAGAACCCACTCCTGCAGGTACCCATCACGCTGCGAACGCTCGCTGACACTCCTTGTGTATGTATGTTTGGAAGTGACGGGGTTGTGTGGATTGTGTCCAAAGTAGTATCGCGGTAATCCAGGAACCCAAGATATGAAGTTCCTGATGGACTTCATGCAAGAGTGCAAGACGTCAAGGGGGGAGATCCTTGTCCCACGATACGACAAGTCTCTGCACAACGGCAGGGGCGATCGTGCTCCAAAGTCGGAGTGGGCGAAAGCGCAAGGTATTGCGTTGATCATCTCACTCATTGCTTCTTCTTTTTGGCAATCTGATGCAATATCTTCGCATCCAATCAGGTCCACTGGATGTGCTGCTCATTGAAGGCTGGTGCATGGGTTTCCAAGCACTGGACTCGAGCGCGTCCCTCAGGTATGGATGGCTGCAATCTCTGTTGGATATCTTCTCTGCGCATTGTTTGAAGATGCAACTCTTGTTTGTGCTGACATGGCTACTATTTGTTTCGCTAGTGCACACCTGCAACCGATCAATGAAGCACTTGGTGCGTTTGACCAGCTGTACCAAGAGCTCCACGGACTCATCGTGATCAAAGTGGGCGACCTCGACTGGGTGTACAAGTATGTCAACCTGCCGGAATCACCAACAGCTCCTCCTTCTCTCTGTCGCTTCATCGCCACGAGTATGCTCACATCATCATGTGCGTGCACTTTTCTCCGTGCTGTGCACTCTCTCTAGGTGGCGGGAAGAACCGGAGCAGCAACTCCGTGCGGCAAACAAACCTGCGCTCACACAGGAGCAAGTGCGGGACTTTGTGGATCGCTTCATGCCAGCGTACCACACATACTTGGGTGGTTTGTACGCTGAGCCGCGCGCATCCTCACCCTCGAACCATCTTGCGGCGCTCCCACGATTCGTGGTTGAGATTGATGCGTCAAGACTCCCGATTGGCAGCCACGCTTCGAAGCCATCACCTCACTAGCGAAATGTCGAGTCCAATCTGGAGTCCCCATATCAATTTTATTTTCATTGTGCAGATTGTGGGGTAAAATGAAAGAGTGTGGTTTTCTTATCTGGTTCGAGCGATTATCAGGTTACAGAGGAGCTCGGTTGATATCTTCCATTCTTATCTTTCATGAGTGTGTGATTGGGTGTGTGTTTTGGGTGGTTGCATTTTTGGGTGGGTGAAGCATCCGTCACCATTCGGTACACATAGTGTACCACCGTGTCGAGGGATTGTGTACCTGACGCGGAAAAACGAGCAAATGTGCTTGGGTGTGCAGCTGGAAGAAAGAACGGGTGGAACCAAACCATTAGGAACTGCATCCAGAAGCGCCTGATTCTCTCGAGTGGCAGCTGAGTGGCTCGCTGTTCTGTGCGCTTGCTGCAATTTGCTGATCGGGTTTACACACAGCATTACACCCTGCGTGTGCATACAGAAAACGATAGCGCGTTGCCCCCTTTCAGTCGCAACAAACAACAAACAAACAAATGGAGCGATACCAGAAACTGGAGAAAATCGGCGAAGGCACGTACGGTGTCGTCTACAAAGCCAAGGACCGCGTGACGGGGGAAGTGATCGCGCTGAAGAAAATCCGGTTGGAAGCCGAAGACGAAGGCATCCCGTCGACGGCGATCCGCGAGATCTCGCTGCTGAAGGAACTGCAGCATTGCAACATCGTGCGGCTCTACAACATTGTGCACACGGAGCGCAAATTGACGCTCGTGTTTGAGTATCTGGACCAAGATCTGAAAAAGTACTTGGATGTGTGTGAAAAGGGATTGGAAAAGCCGATCCTGAAGGTATGTGTGTGTGTGTGTGCTGTGTGTATGCTGTGTCGCATTGATGACACGACGACAAGCTGTGCTGTGCTATTGTAGTCGTTTTTGTATCAACTCTTGCGCGGCATTGCGTATTGCCACCAGCATCGCGTGTTGCATCGGTACGTGCTACTTGATCATTGCTACTTGCTGTGCGACTAGCGATGAGAAGCGAGAAGTCCATGGATGCAATGCAGCACTGACATAACTCGCTCGCACGTGGTTTGGCGTCCTACAGCGACTTGAAACCGCAGAACCTGCTGATCAACCGTGAGGGCGAATTGAAACTCGCCGATTTCGGTCTTGCGCGTGCGTTTGGGATTCCCGTGCGAAGGTACGCGAGCAACATGCACCTACGTGTGGGTATCATCGAGCATTGTGGGAGAGGTTCTCAGCTCAGCTCTAACCGTGTCTGTGGACGAATGAATGCATAGCTACACGCACGAAGTGGTGACGCTCTGGTATCGTGCACCAGATGTGTTAATGGGCTCTCGCAAATACTCGACGCCCGTGGACATCTGGAGTGTCGGGTGCATCTTTGCCGAGATGGCGAACGGCGGTCCGCTGTTTGCGGGCACGTCCGAAGCCGATCAGTTGGATCGCATTTTCCGTTTACTGGGCACCCCCAGCGTCGAGATTTACCCTGCGATTGTCGATCTTCCGGACTACCGAGTACGTTGCTGCGCTTTCCCAAACGCCTGCGCGTATTTACTGCATTTGTATCGAGTTGATTGATTGGTGGCGTTGCGTGTATTGTGTAGCGAGACTTCCCCGTGTACCAAACGCCTGAAAGTTTACGCCACTTGGTGCCAACGTGTGACCAAGACGGAGTCGACTTGTTGGAGCAAATGCTGCAGTACGATCCCGCAAAGCGCATCACAGCTGCCGACGCCATGAAGCACCCGTACTTTAATGATTTGTCGCCTGCGCTGATCGAGAATAAGTGAGTGCGCGCGTGATCTCGTTGTGTCACACATCAAGGGAGAGAGAGCGGAAAGGAGCGCGTTCTCTCATTTCGATACTGTAGTAGCTGTAGCTTTTGTTCTTAGAGGGTGGTAGTTGTTGTTTTCTCTGTGCAGGTGGGAAAGAAGGGATTCCAGCATGTTGGTATGAGGAAGCACGAGTAGTTGAAACCCACTTCCACACACAGTGCAATCCATGTCTTTGCAGAGGTGTTCCATTTTGACTGCAAGAAGTGGACAATACACAACAATGCGAGGATGCGATTTTGGACTTGAGCGTTTGCTTGCAGTATTTCTGGTTGTGATCATTTGCTCAAAAGGTCGCGGCGACTTGGCAAGTCGTTTGGAGAAAATCGATCGCAGGTCTCCCCTCCAACGCACTCAACTTTCGATGAGCGTCTCCAAGCAAATAGGTGTCGTGAGCGCGCTCTGGACTGCAACCTTCCTTCTTCTTCACACTTGCGCGGTGGTAGCGTATTCGGCGACTTCAGCACAAGCGTGCATCCGTGCAGCACCTCGACTCCTCACACAGCACGAGAAAGAGCAGCTTTGTCGACTCTCCGTCGACTTCAGCACTGCACCTGCGCTTTGCGCATCCGCAGCACTTCGAGTCACCAATGCGTTCCCCGCGACGACAGCACAGAAGCGTGCTGAGATGCTGATCGAGTTGTGTGCTCGGGCAACAGACACCGGTCCGGCGTCGTGTTGGCTCCAGTTCCCGCAGCAAATCCGGCAGCAAACAGATTTGACGCAGACGCTGCTGCATATTTGCCAGGATGCCCACGACACCAACTCCGCAGACTGCTTTCTCAGGTGGCGAAAATCGACCGCGTTTACACCCAAGCGAATAATCCAAGACTCGGTCGCGACGGTTGTTGAACTCTGTAAAAACCTTGACGGAGACGTCGAGATGTTTTCGACTTGTGTTCTTCAAGCACCTCGCTCGCTGACACCATTGCACCGTTTCCAAATGTGCCAGTACGCTGGTTCGTTAACGCAAGTCGCTACGGTCGTTGCCTGCGGAAATCACCTTGGACGTCACGCTGTGCCTCCACGAACAATTGCACGCGTGTGCGCAAAGGCAGACGAGAACGCAGAACCCCAAGCATGCACGCTTGCATCCATGAACCAGTTGCGTTGGATGGATGGCGATTCGAAAGCTCATCTCTGCGAGAAATCCGGAACGACCGATCCAGTGACTTGCGCTGCCCAATTGCACCGAATGCTCGCTTCGCGGAATGCGATCGGATCATCGACGGCGTACACTGCTGCGGACGTCGCGCGAATCTGCAGTCGCACTCGAAATGCTTCCGTCGTTGTCTCCTGTGTCAAGAAAACGCCAGGGACAACATTTACTGCATTGCAACTCTCTCGACTGTGCTCGTCCTCGCCTGTTGCAGCAGATGTGAGCCACGATGGACCTGTGCATTCTTCTGAATGTGTAGCAAGAGCGAAGGGCTTGCTTGATTTCGCTCCATCGTCGCAGCTGTCGCGGGACTCTGCAGACCTGTTGTTCACCCTGTGTGAGCAAGCGACGTCAAGTGCACCAACGGACTGCATGGCCGCCGTGCAATACGATCAGTCGCTCTCAGCTACAGATCGCGTACAGCTGTGTCAAAAAGCCCAAACCAAAGATCCGCAGCAGTGCTACTCCAAGCTCCGGTCCTTTATCCACTCGAAAAAAATCTCCGTTCGAGGCGCACTTGCACTATGCAGTCGAGCAACATCACTTGCTCCAGCGCTGTGCTTCTCCGAGCTGGCGAAATCAGCTTCCACGTCGTTTATGGAGAGCTTTGGGTCTCAGATTTGTGCGCAAGCTCTCAGCGTTGCTCCAGCGAAATGTTATCGCACGGCGCCGAGTAGCTTCTCCGACCATGCAAAGGCTGTGCTGTGCCAATATGCTGCCTCAGAAGCCCCAGCGAAGTGTGCTTTGTACCACGCCACAAGGATAACTGCCGGACTGGAAAAAGCTGAACTTTGCCACCGTGCTCAATCCACATCGCCAGCCTCCTGTGTCATGGCAGCACCTTTCGGTATGAAAAACCCCGAGCTCACCACGCTTTGCCGTCTGGCGATCAGCGATTTCCCCGCGAAATGCGCTCGAAGTGTCTCTGCGTCGTCGCACGTTTCGTGGCAAATGATTGCGGAGCTTTGCTTTGATGCAAACTCGGTAACCCCAGCGAACTGCTTATCACAGCACGTTCGACATCGAGCACTGTTGACGCGGAAGCTCCTTCAAGAATGCAGACACGCAGTATCCACGCCGGCATCGATCAAGATCGCACAAGTTTCGTACCAGTGTCGAGAACTGATACCAAATTGCTTGATCACGATCCATCTGCGCGTCCTTGACCAGTTCGGAGAGGAGATGCCCCACTGGACTGGCGGATACGTCCATGTGGCAGCGACAGCCACAGATGCCACAAGCGTGGAATCTTCATCAGAGCGCCGAGTCCTTTTGGGTCAATCCCATGTCCTCGTCACAAATGGCTCGGCTGTCTTCAAAGACATCTATTTCGTCGAAGCTGGGGAGTTTGTCATCGCCTTCGGCACAGCGTCGTCGTCAGCAATACTATTGGAAGAAAAAGTCACCAGGATTCGTATCTACGAAGATAAGCAAGCGCAGCTGCGTAAGCAGCGATGCAGCGCTCTTTTCACGCGCTTCGAATGCAGCATTGCGACCACATCACCACCATTGTCCTCGCAACATGTTCGCACGGACAACACCTCCTCCACCGACCAGTTCCACGTCCTGGAGCTCTCGAATCGGTTCTACTTGGACGCGATGAGCTGTGAAGCGTACTGGCAGCAACACGCCGGTGGGTTGCACTTCCGGGGCATGACATCGCGGCGCTTGATCTACGCCATCCATCGCGCGTCCTACCATTTCCTCACGTACGTCATCCACTCTTTGTTTCTCCTGACGGATACCCACTGTGTGTTGCTTACCTATTTGACTCGTGTTGTTGTTTGCTTGCTCGTTTGCGATCCAGCGACGCGAACATTCCGGATGCGGAGATGAGTCCGTGGACGTGTCTCGGACTCGTCGAAGGAGCGAACCGGTCGCAGATTCGACGTGCGTATCACCGGAAATCGCTCGAGTGGCATCCCGACAAGTGGTCGAGCGCCGACACCATCATGCTGCGAAGTCAAGTGGCGCACATCTACGCGCTCATCACGCATGCGTACCACAACCTCTTCCATGATTACCATCCGCCAGCAGCAGCAGCGTCCTGAATATTGCTGGAGTTGCATTTGTTTCTCGTTTTCCTGCAATGCGGTCATTTGATGGAAAATGACCAACTTCAACAGCCTACGTTAACGTGGCGCATCCCGTGTACACCAGATAGATTTAACCCCATCCAATCAGACGCGTTCATCGCTGCCACGTCGTCGCCGTGGCAACCCAGATGGAGTTCAAGCGCCTAGTTTAACGTGGCATGTGAGGTCTCTCAGTGGTTAGAACCTGACGTTAAACGAGAACTCGACGAAAAGAGAAACAGACGAAAAGAGAAGCAAGCGCTCAAGATGGAGAAGACAGTGCTGAGTATCTTGCGCGGCATCCGCAATGGCTCCTACTACGGCACCAAGATCCGCGCGCCACATGGTAAGTGTCTTGCGAGCTCTACGCATGTGTCTGTGCGTTTCCGTCGCTTCGATCAGCCTTGCTGTAATGAAGATGTTGGTGTGGATGTCTGATCGGTTTGCTTGTTGTTGTTGTGTGTGTCCGCGTGCATGCGTTTGGAAATGCGTTGTGTGTGCTGTGTGCATTAGCGTTCGTGATGATCTTCCTGTTCCAAAGCGGCACAGTCCGCGAGAAGTTGCGCGGCGTGGTGCGATTGACGTTTGAACACACAAAGAACCTGGCTGTGTTTGTTGGGGTCTACAAGGCGGTGCTCGCGCTTTTACGCGAAACGCAAGTGGTGCGCGAAGGCAGCGTGAGCACGGTGGTCGGGAAACCTGCGGCGCACTGGCATGCCGCGGTCGCTGGTGGCGTCGGCGGGTACCTGGTGTGGGGGAACTACTCGGGTGTGAATTACCAGATCGTCATGTATTTGCTCTCACGGATCATCATCAGTGTCGTGAAAGTGCTCGCAGCGAAGGGGTACAAGCCGTTTGCCGGTTTCAACTTCACCCAAGTGTACCCTGCGCTCGCGACGGTCGCGTGGGCGTCGGTCATGTGGCTGTACGAAAACGAGCGTCCGACGCTGCACCCATCGCTGAGCAAGAGCATGGACTACCTCTACAGCGAATCGTGCGAGTGGGCAAACGGCGTGAGCGATTTCCTGCCGTCACCCGTCACTGTGGCGGTGTGTTTGCTCACGTACATGAAGCTGTAGATGCGGAAAATGCGGGGATCCCTCGCTCGCTCGCTCTCGTGCGCACACTTCGCTGCGCCTCAAGCAATGAGGGACTTCTTTTTTCTTTTTAAGTCTTCGAGTGTCTACGTTTGGAGTTCTTGCCGTTAGGACGCATCCCAGTAAGATGCGAAGAGACCAGATCGACCACGAGCTCACCTCTCCTTGCATAACTCGTTTCTCACCAAGTGCCTCTCTTGATTGCTTTTTAATGCGCTTTTGCTGTCTGAAGATGCTCTATTGTTCCGACACCCCACTCTCCATGAAATGAAGATGTCGCAGGGAGATTAACGTTCCAGCAAGCATCCACGAGTATTGCATTCGTTGCATCGATGGTCGCGCAAGAAGGGGGAATCGGAAATCTTGGTATGCGAGCGAGCTGTGTTGAAGTTGCGATGGATGGAAGGATCTGCTTGTGTTTGATGCACACGCACGAGCTGACTTTCATGGCGCGCTCTCGACTATGTCAATGGCGAGCAAGATGCGAGTGGCAAGCAACGTCGCAGAATGGAGAGAGATCGTTTTCTCGTTTTCTTGTTTTCTTGTTTGCGAAGGCGCAGAGGATGGATGGCATCCCTGTCGCGGTTGGTTTGAGGATATGCACTCTTTCATGCGACCATTTCGTCATCATCGTCGTCGTCGTCACCTTTCCATATCAGCAGCATCGTCGGGCTTTTCGTGAGGGTTGTCGGCGTCTTCGCCAATGAGACGACAAAGTTCAGCCTCGTCGGCGGGATGTCACCATTTCCTGACTGGACTCGCTGCTAATCTGTGCGACTCATTCCACGATGCGTCGCGTGCAGTTTGCACCTGTGGGTCTTATCCGTTCGCTGGATTTTAGTTTTTAAAGAAGAACGTATCTTGTTCTTCAAAATTGGCAGATGTGTACGCAACACAACTGTCCCTCTCTTCGAAACAAAAGAGAGAGGTCATTTTTGAGTGGGACGAGTCGAGTATTTGCATGTTGGTAGGATTTTAATGCGGTTGGAAGGTACATTTGTCGACGATGATGGTGCTGGTTTCTCTGCTCGAGCACTGCGACAGCAATGTGAGGGGTTTGACCGAGTGTGGTGAAACGCGCTCGAATTCGTCGTCGTTCGTCGCCTCAACGCATTCGTCCACGTGTTGGCTCGAAGTCGTCGAGTGGAAGTGGTGGTCTGCCATCCGTCATTCGCTGCGAAGAGTCGTGTTGTGTTCCTCGTCAGAGTGTGCGCGTCTCATAAAATGGAACCGCATCGCGCTCAGGTGCTCCAAAAACACGATCCGCACCACGAACACGCACATGTTTCATAGTCTGTATACAACATGTCACTAGTGCGGTCGGTGCAGGAATGCAGTGCCTTCCTTTTGCGGAAGAAAGAAATGTCACTATAGAGAGGATGCAGGGGAAACGCGGTGCCTGCGACACCAGCATGAAGAAGAGACAAAGTGGTGCGAGGTTTTTAACAACAAATCTGGGGAGAAAGAAAACTGGGGGTTTGGAGCGAGCGACGGATGAGTGGATTTATAGATCGACGAAAAGTTGATCCGTGGATGGATACAGGAGGAGCGAGAAGTCGCCGTCTCGCTCCATCGATTCCTGCAACATGCAAATGGAGCATGGACGGCCAGCACGCATTGCCACCCAAACTGCGCTGCAACAAAGCAACAACAACTGCAACAACTGCAGCTGCGGCAACGCGCATGATGGTTGGAATCCACGGATCCCGATGTGCGAAAAAACCCACCCCCACTATTATCTTGACCACCTCGTACGCCATAGTCGCACCGTGCGCTCTCTTCCTTCCTCTCTCTCGAGCGCAGTCGCCATGCCACTCTCCCGCCTTGCCGTTTCTGTCATCTAGCGCATTGGTGTGTGTATATTTATTAGTCGAAATTCACTGGTGAAGACGCATCTTTACGATCCCGAGTCTGCTCAGAATGCGAAATGGAAATGGGACCACTGTCCTGGGAAACGCGCGCACGTACCGAACAGGATGTTTGTAGACGGGAAGAGAGTGCGATTGAAGAAAACCACCGGTCCATTATTATGATGGCACGAGTGTGTCATGTCACTGGGTTTTTTATCATGTGCGACATCACAAAGAGTGCTCTTCTTCTTCTTCTTCCACAATGCTCCTCTGAACTGAACCAGCATGAGGAAGAGTGCTCGCTCTCTTGCTCCTTTTGTTAGGGTTCTTTTTTTTCGGTGGACTG
The DNA here is from genome assembly GCA_023334155.1 of Globisporangium heterothallicum. NCBI lineage: Eukaryota > Oomycota > Peronosporomycetes > Pythiales > Pythiaceae > Globisporangium > Globisporangium heterothallicum. The sequence goes on from JAASGH010000127.1 coordinate 36,005, forward strand.
AAAAGAAACCTGGAAAATTACGGAAAGCCCTACCCGCGTCTGATCCCTCGATGCGACCCGTTTTCTATTTTAGAAGTCTCTCCGAGTGTCACTCAACCCGTTTCGTGTGTGTCCAAACCCACCCATCTGTTTTGTGGAAAAGATTGTCGTAAACTACATTTGGGAGTGAGTTTGTGAGTGAGTTTGTGAGTGAGTTTGTGAGTGAGTGAGTGAGTGAGTGAGTGCGGGGTGGGGTGGGAAGAAAAGCGCACCATCTGAGAAACGATCGCGGATAGACAAGCACATCATCAACCCGACGCAGCAGCCAGCGGAGCCACCCCAGCACAGTTACACCGTCCGTTCCGTACATTCGCTCTCTCCCTGCACATTCCGCAATCCTTTTGACATCGCACCGCATACGGGATACCAACGGATTAAACGAGGAACAAACCAAACAAACCAAAAATCATCACTGCGATCTCCTTCTTCAGTATCAAATTTATATCATAGTCGACAGACAGACGCACAGCAGCGGTAGGTAGGTCCAGACACAAAGTCACAGTCACACAGGTCCGACCTCATTCCGCGCTTAACAGACGACGCAAGACACAGCATAGCAAAGAGACGTATCCATTACGTGCTTTTTTTTTCAGATGGGAAACCTCAACTCGACACACCGACCGCAGGAGCAGGAGCACCTCGATGTCGGTGACACACCCAGCAAGGACGACTTCGACGCGGTCTCCTCGGGACGACACCACAAGACGCGCAGGTCCCAAGAATCCAGTCGACGGCGGCAGCAGCAGAGCCGACGCAGCACGTCCTCGTCCTCGTCCTCGCTGACTTCGTTCCCAGCAGGAGAGCAGTACGCACAGAGCAGTCCACAGCAAATGCCGCAGCATGACGGTGACAAGAAGGCTCGGAAACAGAAACACCATTCGCTGTCGGAATCGACGGCATCCTCGTATGGAAGCAGTAGCAGTAGTAGCAGCAACGATGAGGATTCCTCGACGATGGGAGCAGGGGGCAGCGATTCGAACGACCATGCGGCGGAATGTTCCAGTCGCAGCGACGACATTGGATGCACGGGCTGTATCGGTGGGGGGATGCGCAGCAAAAGCTTGCCTCAAATCGACACCGCTTCTCGCGTTCATGGTCCGCCACCACCTCACCGACCGAGCTCCACCGCCATGGGATCGCTGTACACTCAATTTATGCGGATGCAGTGGAACAACCTGATCCCATACAATAGTGGGAACGACCACCCTGTCTCCACAGTGTCGCCTCCGGATCTGTCGCAGTCGAGATCGCCCGCATCGTCGACCTCGTTTTTCTCGTCCTACGACACCAAGCACATCGTGGAACAAAAGCATCGCACTTTCTGGGAGTTGGTGCAGAAGCTGCTGGTGCTGAACGATGCCGTGGCCATGATTCGGGTGCTCTTGGATTACCTTGTGACGAGCATGGAAGTCGCGTCCTGTGCGGTCTTTTTGATCGACCAGAACACGCAGATGATGTCGCGATTCTCGCCCGGTCAAATGCTGGTATCGGGCATTGACCCTGCCAAGGGGATGTTGGGCAAGACCTTAGCGAGCGGTGAACCAACTTGCAACGTCAACTTTCGGAAGGAACCCATGTACGATCCAGAGATCGATCTTGCGCAGAAGTTGCCGAACCAGAAACTGCTTTCCGTGCCACTGATCGAGAATGAAGTCGTGTACGCCGTGATCCAAGCGACGACAAAGAAAAACAGCCGAAAAGAGATGGACGACCTGCACATCAAGCTGCTCTTGTGGCTTGGACCGATCCTCAGCTCGTGTATGCGAAAGTGCATCGAGTTCCACGATGTGCTGCTGTCCGATCGAACCCAGAAGGCGTTGCTGCATATCATCAGCTCGTCCGACACAGAAGACACCGTGCTCAATTTAGTTGCTGGCGTCATCGCAGGTGCTTGTCACATCACGAAGGCGGAGCGGTTGTCCCTGTTCATGATCGACTGGGAAACGGAAGAGCTGTGGTCCCTGTCGTCGTCGTATCACGAAGAAGCGCTGCGGTTACCGATCCATGCAAGCATTTTGGGGACGGCTGCGAAATCCCGAACCATATTAAACGTCAGTAACCCTCCGAGCGATCCACGGTACAGTCGGATTATGGACCACCGACGAGGAGTCGCAACGCGGTGTGCGTTGTATGTCCCTGTGGGTGTACAGAATATGAAGACCGCTGGGAGCTCACGCCCCATCGCAGTGCTGGAGATCCTGAACAAAGTTGACGGAGAGGAGTTCACGTTTGATGATGAGTGCGCGTTCGAAGCGTTTGCGTCCCAAGTGGCAGTGATTCTGCGAAGAAGAAACAATGAGATCGAATACATCAAGCTGCTGGCTGATACGCGAGCGGAGAAAGTGCTGGCGCAACGAGCGAAGAGTCAAGTGAACATCCTGGAGGCTTACACGTCGTACTCATCGGCACTCCGGCGTCCGTCCGAGTGTTTGAGGAACTCGTTTTTGAAGAGCCATTCGCGTGATTGTCCAGCCTGTGCTGGCAAGACTACTCCAGAAAAGCAAGTGGAAGGTCCTGATCAGACTCTGTATCATGGATGCAGTTGGCACCGCAACCTGGAGAGACCATTCGCCAAGTCGGGGTCCAGCTCGGGCATCCCTTCGTGGGACTTCAATGTGTTCCAAGCCGACATGGACTCGCTCCCACAGATGATCGAGGATATGTTTATGCAATTCAGCCTCCCGAAAGTCTTGGGCACCACTAACGAAACGATGCAGAACTTCATCATGGCCATCAAGGAGAACTACCATCCAAATCCGTTCCACAACTTCTTGCACGCCTTCTCGGTGGTCCATACGGCATATTTGCTGCTGAGTACTACCGAGGCGGCTCGCATGCTTCGTCCGCTCGATATTGCTGGATGCTTGATCGCTGCTCTGTGCCACGATGTCGACCATCCAGGACATACGAATGGGTTCGAAATCGCATCGGGTTCGCAATTGGCCATGCTCTACAGTGATGAGTCTGTTCTGGAGCGCCACCACGCGTACACAACGTTCAAGATCATGACGAAAGAGAAAAATGCCAACATCTTGGAGAACTTATCGCCAGCTGACTACCGCCACATTCGCAAGGTCATCATCACTGCCATTTTAGGCACGGACATGGCGGGTCATTTCAAGTTTTGCGAGACACTGGAGAAGACACTGAACCCGGCGCTCCACCATCTCTCTACCAACAGCATTCCACTGACGAAGAAAGACAGCAAACCGTTGGATATTCTGGCCAGTGGTGAGAAAAACAGTAGCTGCACCGAGATTCGGAATGTACTTCGCGAAGCCGTTTTTCAGAGTGAAGGTTCGGCAGCGAGTACGCCGCGCGGTTCCAACTCGAGTTCTGCGCCAACCTTATGCTATCCGACAAAGACACTTTCTGGCTCATCGCAATCATCCTGCACACGCGAGCTGGGCAATGGATGGATGTTTAATGGAACGGTCGATGAGCGGTTGTTTATTGTGAAAACGATTGTCCACGCAAGTGATCTGTCTGGCCAAGTGTTTTCGAAGCCCGTTGCGCTGAAGTGGAGCAATATGATCTCGAAAGAGTTTGCGTACCAGGCGCTGCTGGAGCAAGCCGAGAACCATCCAATTTCGTACCACCACTTGAACGATCCGTTGCAAATGGTGGAAGGTCAGCTTTTCTTTGCGCAGAAAATCGTGTCTCCGCTGTGGGATCTGATGCACGTGATGTTCCCGGAAGTGGAGATGTGCGTGGAAAATCTGGCTGAAAATGTCGCCCACTACGAGCAGGAACTGCAGCGACTGAAGCTTTGCCAGCTGGAAGAACAGCGCAAAGTGGATGAAGCTGCACAGCACGATGACCCACTGCGGAGAGACGAGGGCTTGGCGGTGCCTGGTCTTGCGAAGTGCACCCCTGCGAAGTTTAATTCTTTCTGTGCGATTCCTGAAGAATCCGCAGAGAATTTCGAGGACGGTGACGACGGTGCAGGAAGCGACAAACCGGTTCGCGAGTTTGCTGCATCTGCAATTCAGGCGATTGAGCAATTGCACCAGTCTCCATGCACTCGCTCACGATGCAATTCGAGCCTCTCGAGTTCCGACTCGGAAGATGAGCTAGATGGTGATAATGTCGTGAAAGTCGAGGACTGCGAGAGCGACGTTCTCCTGGAGCGGTGCTAGAAACAAAATGCATGTGATGTTCAAGAAACGAAGCAGACTCGTCGTGGATTTGCGTGGAGCTTGCTGATTTTTGGTGGCAACAACTGCAAGTATACTACTAGGTAGGACAAACGAAGGTACAAGTTTATCTAAATAGTGCATTTTCTAAATTACGAATACGATATTGGTTCGGATGTTTTGTCGTTGGCTCACACGTTCCCGGCATTGCCATCGCAACGAAGGCAAAGTCTAGTCTTGGCCATAAAGTCCGCGCTGCAAAAGAACCCTCCACAGCAAGAGCACTCGAGTCGCTGTGAGAAAAAGGCAAACACTGTGTGGCACTCGGCGGCATTGCAATACCATTCGGGTCGATCTGGAAACTCCAACGCGATTTTCACTTTCTCGGATGATCCTGACGATGATGTTGGTATTACGTTGGTGCTGTTTTCTCTGGCATCGTCGACATTCGCGACAGCAGCAACGCCTTCCATGCTTCCAAACCAACTCGAGAGCTGCGCTAGAATTCCTTGTCCTTCTTCCATACGTGTTTGCTTGTCGTCGTGGGATGCTTGCTGCCGTGCTGTTGCGGAGAACTCGCTATTTGTGGGGGACTGAACAATCGCAAGAGAAGAAGAAGAATCCGACGCGCTGCAACTGAGGCTGCTCCGTCGGCTAGAGTTTACTGTGCTCGCTGAAGTGGAGGCACTGGAATGCCGATCGCAGTAGCACGAGTCCGCCTTGTTGTCGCCTTCAAACTTGCTCTTCGGGGTGTCCGCTTCCTCGGCATTTGCAGTTCCACATCCGAAATGGATACGACGCTGGGATTCTCGAAAGTCCCGCGGACATTGGTGTTTGCCGATGCACTCGACATGGGGGCGATGGCAGTAGGTAAACATGCATTGGGCACACGTTTCTTTCCCAAACGCGAGCTTGTCAATCTTGGTGTTGCAAAAGAGGCAGATCTCTTTCTCGAGAACAAGGCGAGCCGCACTGGTGTCTCGGAATCGCCAGTTCTGGGCAGTCTCAAGAGGAGTCAAGCCTTCAAAGCTGCCGTTCCACCGTCCGCCATGGACAAACTCGTCAGCTCCAAAGCATAAAAGTAGTCGCACCATATCAGGCTGATTGCGGATGACGCTGTAATGAAGCGGTGTCAAGTTGGTATCATCCACGTTGTTCACGTCGGCTCCACAGCGTTCAATCGCAAAGCACGCAATCGAAACCTGACCATACCAAATCGCATAGTGGAGGATTTCGTTCGCCAATACGACGCAGTGCTGCGCGCAAGGTCGAATAGTGATCAATTCTTGCCAATTCAGGAAGACTTTCTGGAACTGATTGCAGACGATCGCTCCGGCGAGGGGAGGGGGAAGCGTGCGATGCCGATCAAATGTTTTAGGGGGTGAAGGATGCCCATTTGACTCATTTTGATGCGCACTCAGCAGGAAGTGCGCTCTGGAAATATACGCCGTTGTATCTTCGTCACGCACTAATGGATTCGGTCGAAACGATAGCGCTTTCAAAACGGCTTGATACGGATCGATCTGGCGCACAAGCGGCTTGAACTCTCGAAGGAAGTCTTCGAAAGTCATACACATCAGCTTGGATTCTAACAGCTGCATCAGCAAATACACACAGCTTAGTCCCAGGAACATAGGACCATCTTCTCTGCAACACAGTAAATCGTCTCTCACCTTTAGAATCGCGAGTCCCATTCGAAGGAAAATGTCCTGAACGCCAACAAAAAACATGTCGAAGATCGCACACGCCAGATCTGCCTTCGTTGAAAGTGAAAACTGAGGCAAAAATAAAGTTAGTGCTTCTGAAGCGTTTCGAAAGCGCTCGTGGATATCGTAAACAAAGAAATGTCCACAAACGCACCAGTGTCGTGAACCATTCAATCCCATACATCGGGACGACGAATCCTTGGGCAAGGATATGCTGGTGGAGATCGGGAAGTTCGCGCTGAAACATCAGGTTGAAATGTTCAAGGTAGTCGTCCAGAAAAGTCGAGCTTCGCTGGTAAATCTGTACATCATGGTCAGCAACAACAGCAGCAGCACATGTAAGCAACCGCAGGATACTGTATAGCGTGCAACAGAAAAAAAGAGGATGTGCTGTGCGTACTCTTGCCAAGTGCCGTTTCTTCAAAAGGTACAGGAAAAGAGCATAGGCATCGGCTTCATCCAGCCCTTCGACGAGGAACAACGCCGCAATGAAGTTCATCCCCTGGCAATAACCGTCCTCTGCCTCCGAGATCGCATTCAAGACGCGGAACAACGATTGCTGCTGGGACGCAATGTCTTTATCGGGGAGATGGCTTCGCTCGAAAATACTGAACGTGCGCGTCACATCGCGCTGAATCATCCCGGATCGCTGATAATCGGGTGTGGAGATCTAATGAGAGACACACGTGCACCTTTAGCATGGACAGCAATAAACGCGTATGTATATACATGATGGCACCGTCACGCACCAGATAGAAAATCTCTCGATGCCGTTGGATGAACGCCTTTGGGAGTGTTTTCATGTTCATCCACTCAATGCCGTGGGTGAGCGAGATGAGCAGCTTCCGCTCCTGCTCGTCGGTGAAATTGAACTGCTTGACGATATTGCGCCAAAAGAACTGCCGTTTCACGTTGTCCGTCGTCGGCGGTGTCGTCGTCGTTGTAGGAGAATTGATGTTGGCAGCACCAATGGCGCTAAGCTCCGGTGCAATCGAGTTCAAACTGCTGCTGCGACTGCTGCTGCGACTGCTACTGCTGGTAGTGGAGCTTTGCTCCTCAGACTGCTGCCACTGCTTGTGGGTGAAATCATCCCCTAATCCGGTTTGACTGTGACGCTGCTGCTGGTCTGTAGCGCACACCGCCTCCGTGGGCTGTTGATCGTTCTCTTTGCTGTGGCTACGGATGCTGTTGCTGCTGTCCGCATCCTCGGTCTTCGCCGGACGAGCATCCACCACCGTCATCACAGTCGACGAAGCAGTCTTGGTCGTATTTGTGCTTGTCGCCATCGTCGCGAGCCTCATGTTTAACTCGCTCGACGGCATCGAAAAGCATCGCGTGACACTAAAATCGGCGCGCTTCTCACTGAAGCTTTTGCGCAGCATGCTTCCTCCACCTGGCGGCATCTCTCTCTCTCGCTATGTGTGTTCCTTTGATCGTTTTCGTCACAGCTTTGGGATGACGACGGTGTGCTGCTGCTCGCTTGGTTGCGTTCTTTTGCTGCACTAGCGCGTCCAGTCGTAAAGCAAGCGTGCAATGCGACGCACTCGACGTCACAGCACAATCCCACACACACACACAAGTCTTCGCTCGGATCGCCCACGCTTCGAGTCTATCCCCACGGTTTCCTCTTTTTTTTCTGAAGTGGATGACTGGATAGCGAGCTTAAAAATATTCGCCGAGATTTCGTTTTTTCTTCCTTTGAGTTCCATTGTCCTCGCCTTCTTCACACAAACGCCGTTTCCTCTTCCAAGTCGTTTCATGAGATCCAAATCTGCCTCCTTTAACATTGTTTTTCGCCAATCAACGGCATGCATGTCAGATCAGAGAGAGATGGTTGGTAGAAAGTATCATCGATTCACCAATCAGGGACGACGAAATCATATTGAAGCCCAGTGATTGGGTGGAGAAAAGGAGAAAAAGCAAAAACCTTGCATCAAGAATGGATCTAGATGGACATGTGGGACACCGTGTAGATCGGTTTGCTTTGGGTTGTGGAGCGTCTGGCCCACATTCTCTTGTTGACACGGAAAAAAGATCAACAAGCAGTCGAGTTGGACGAAGCAAGAAAGGAAGGGGAAAATGGGCTCGGAGACGCCGTTCAAAGGCGTTCGCAGCGGCAGCACCAGCAGCGCCGGGAACGACGAGCGCGACCAGCAGACCGCGTCCGCCAGCAGCAGCTCGTCCACGCCCCGCGAGAAGCTCCATTTGAAGCCGCAGGTCGTGCGCATCGAGGTGCTTGGCGACGAGAAAGTCGGCAAGACGTCGCTCATTTGCTCGCTCGTGTCGAGGCATTACAGTGAAAAAGTGCCGTCGGTGCTGCTGAACGTGCAGATCCCCGCCGAAGAAAGCGACGAGAATGTGGTCATCTCGATCACCGATACGTCCTGTACGTTGGCGAGAAGGCTCGCTATGTAGTCCACGTTTCGCTCATGTGGAAACACTGACTGTGTCGTCGTTACTGCTTTTTCACAGCGCGGGTGTCCGACTTGATGCGCGCGGCCAACGCCACAAAGCGCAGCGATGCGATCCTGTTGGTGTACGACTTAACGCGTCCGGAGACGTTCCAGCGATTGCGCAGATGGCTGGATTTCATTGCGAGACACCGAGAAGTGCCCGTGGTGCTGGTCGCGAACAAGAAAGACATCAATGTGGTCACCCCCGAAGGGTCTTACGCGAACCAAGTGCGCCAGCTCGTCCACACGTACCCAGTACGTATTGTTGCTTCATTATCGTGTGTCCTCGCACTGGGAGTGTCGAAATATAGGAGGATCTAACATTCCAGCGCGTAGTTTGTCGTCGCAGGTGTCGAATGCTCTGCGAAGAACTTCGCCGAGGTCGCGAACGCGTTCTACTTGGCTCAGAAAGCGGTGCTGTATCCAATTGAGCCGCTTTATAACGTGAAAAAGAAAGTAAGTGGTCTCTGCACAATGCGGTGGTTTCTGCGGTGAGCGAGAATGGAAAGTGATGCATTTTGTGTTGCTGCGATGGTGCAGCAATTGGAGTCAAATTGTGTGAAAGCCATCAAGCGTACGTTCCGTCTCTACAATCGCGATCGCAACGGTATTTTGAGCCGAGAGGAGCTGAACGAGTACCAACACGACTGCTTTGGGATGCGGTTGCTGACCACCGAAATGGACACCATGATGGAGTTTTTAGCATCTGCGATTCCCGAAGGAGTGGCACCGAATGGGAATGGCATCTTCTTGGAGGGTTTCAAGTACTTGTGGCAGCTGTTTATCGATCGCCACCGACCCGAATCGTGCTGGCAGGTGCTTCGAAGTCTTGGATACAACAACGAGCTCCACCTGGAGATCCCACCGGAGCGCATTGGGCTCCCACCATACGAAGACGACCAGTCAGCCCAACTCACAGCTCAAGCGCTTGAGTTCATCACACACCTCTTCCGCCAATTCGATGCGAACAAGGACGGAAACCTCCGGGAAGAAGAAATCGACGACATTTTCTCGATCTGCGAGGACGTGCAGGCTCCGTGGAAGACGTGCTCCGCGATTGCTGCACCGCTGCTATACAAGACGACTCTCGTAGACGGGAACCCTGCACTCTCTCTTTCCTCGTGGTTGGCGTGTTGGAGCTTTCTGGCGCAAGAGAATCCGTCGAAACTCTTGGAAACACTGTTCTACTTGGGGTACAATGACAAGCTGTACCCAGCACTCGAGTTTGCAAAGTAAGTGTGTGTGTGTGATATTATTATTGCTACAAGTGTTTTCCCTCGGAAATGATCCTAACGTCTTCGTGCGTGGACACCCAAATAGGAGTCGGAGTCTCACGAGAGAAGTCAACAAAATTGAACGCAATGTCGTCACGTGCTACTTGTATGGATCCCCACTCGCTGAGAAGAGTGCTTTTGTTGATGCGTTCGTGGAGAAAAAGAGTCCTGCTCCGATGGCCGATGGAGACGACGAGACGTCTATTCTACGAGCAATCCATGCCGTCATCGATAAAGATGTCACTCGATACATGCTGGTGCGGAACTCTTCTTTATGTCGTACCCGGATCCGGTGGTGGTGTTTCTGATTGCCGGAACACTGGCATTCCTGTATTTTTGGTTTTTTGTTTGCATGCACCTTGGCAGATCACGCAAGAAATCTCCGAGAATGAAATTGAGAAGAAAGCGGATGTGCTTTGCATCTTGTTCAATCCAGATGAACCAGAAAGCTTAACGTTTGCCGAAGACGCGTTCAAAAAGCTGCCCGGATCGATCCCACGAGTCGTGATCGCATTCAAGCGGACCGGCAAGTCTCCCGCGCCAGTCGGTGGGGATCTGGCAACCGAGGCGATGCTCAAGCAGTTCCCGACTGTATTCCTATGCGACGATGAAACCAAGGTCGCCGATGCGATCATGCTGCTCGTGCGCACAGCGCTGCGACCGTACGTAACAGCACAGAGAGTGACCATCTGGCGTGCGTGTAGATATTGGATGCTAATGTACGGAGTATCTCGTTTTGCTTTCGTGTAGACCCAAGAACGCGCGAAGCAAGACTGGCAATGCGCTCGGCATCAGCTTGAAGAAAACGGTCAGTGTCGCCGCGTTGAGCGCGATCGTGTGTGCCGGAGTGCTTGCGGTCACAAAGCCAGAGCTTGTGGAGAGCTTGCGCAATTTCTGGCACTCGCACACAAAACCGACGATCGCAACGGCTCGGAGTTAAAGCAGAAGACGTCGAGGAAACAGCGCGATAACTGGTTTTAATTCTCTTGCGAAAGTCGGTGTCTCTTCTTGGTTCGGACGCAGAAAGCAAGTTTCATACCAAAGAAGGTTCTTCGTCGTTGATGTTAGCGGTTTCCTGTTGCGTGAAAGCAAATACTCAACATATTAAAATGCAAGAAGCAGTTGGTCATTGAGCAACTGCTTCTTGCGTGTTTATTTGTTTTTCTTCATTCCTGCGACCATATGTGCGGAGTTCATTGGATCGATGTGTCCTGTCATTGTCAAACCTTCCGATGTTGACGCATGCGGAGACGCTGGTCTCAGACAGAGCGACAGGAGGATCGCGCTGTTCCTTTTGGCGGATGAAGAGCTGCAGCAAGAGATGATTCGCTCACGGAGAGCCGCTGCTGCTGATGACCCAGGAAGCCACCAAAATGTGATTTGATTACGACGTGGAAAGTGTGATGATGTTTCGCTTCTTTTATTTTTGCACACGACCAAAAGGGATATTACTGCAATTGTGTTTTTGGTGTGGTTGATTATTGATACAGGTCGACGTCGAGGATTACGCGTCCAGATGCAGGTGGTGCGTCCTCGCATTTGCACCTTGACACCACCCACCCATCTGTTCTTTGCACCAACTTATAAAACAGATGGAAACGTATCATCTTCGCTGATGAGCACTGGATAACCTCTCTATACTCCAAATGATAAATTGTAGGCGGAGGCGCAAAAGAGAAGGATCGGTGCTGCACCCTCACTATTTTTAGCGACGTCTCTCCGAGTTGATGGTTCGTCTCGGTCTGTCCCCCAAAAGATTACGCCTGCAGCTTTCTGACCCAAGAGAAACGAGCGATGGCTGAAGCCACCACCATCATCACCATCATCCACGACTGCATGTGAAATAGGAAAGAAAGGCAGTCCGTCGCACGCACACCATGCGTGCGTGCCTCTGGGAGCCTCCGATCCATCACAATCGATCTGACCGTCCAGCGCTCCCACGACTGCTCGACACACACTGCTTCCGTTCCCAGGATCGCTCGCTTTCGCTGAAGCGGCACCGTCAAAAGTCGCGCTCCCTTGCTGCATCCCATCCACCCAAACGCCGTCGACTGAACGCGTGCCTATAATTACGTCGCACCAGTCCCGCATTCTGCTGCTCTCCATCAAAGCTCCCTCCATTCATTCGGTCTTCATTGCAAAAGAATAACAACGCCCAAGAGCAGCAGCGAGAGATGGCGACCCTTCGTCCGCGTCGGTCGCCAGGAGTGAGCGACCTGCACGTCGACACGACACCCGAGCCCACGCATGCACTCCATGCATCCGCTCCATCCAAGACCACCGCCGCTGAGAATCCGAATGCTGTCGACGCGCCGTTGGAGCACATGAGTGCGCGCGGCATTTTCCTGCTCGTCATGGCGTTCCTCGTGTTTGCCGCGTTTGTTGTCTTTGTGCTGTCCGAGATGACTCCGCACCACCACTACCACCAGCACACGTTCCTCCTGCTCGCGGTCGAGATGCAGGACGACGTGCACACCGCGTGTGTATGGGTGCTGCTGCTCGCGATCCCGATCACGAGCGTCGCGGCGTGGTTCCCCGTGTCGATCACGCAAGTGCCTGGCACAAACGACTTTCGCATCAAATCGCCGATCACGCCATCGTCGCCCACGCGCAGCACCAGCGGTCTCCCCTTCCTGCAGCGCATCGCGCATCGGTTCAAGACAAACCACTACTTCCGAACCTACCAAGCCGTCGGCTGGCTGCTCTACGGGATATTCCTGGCCATGGTGCTCGTGTGCTCCCCGTCCGTTGGGAACTTGCTGTCATCCACGTTCGCGGCGCTGCCGTTCTGTGCGTTCGGGTACCGCTCAAACGTGGCTGTGATCGCGTTCATCTCGGAAGTGCTGATCATTTCGTCGATCTTGGCGCTCGAACGTCGTCGCGATCGCAACCGCGAGACGCGAAAAGACCGCTTCGTGCTGATTCTGAACAACTTCAACAACATGCTGCTGCTCGTAGGCGCCGTGCTGCTCGCGATCGGATCCGAATACACGCGCCACCAACAGCACGAAAATGGAGCCATGCAAGAGGACGCCGCCAGCGGATTGTACTCCTTCAGCAGCGGTCTCGGCTCGCTCGCATTGTTTGTGACGGCGTTGTTCAATACGTATGGACTCGGCGGAGTCCTCTCGACCAAGCGCGGTTGGCGCTTCTATCAGCCATTCATGGGCGGCGCGAAATTTGTGGTCTTCCAGGTGATTTCCTGGACCTGCTTTGGCGCGGGGGTGTTGGTTCAAGGACTCTACTTGCTCTCGATCGTGCTCGTGGAAATGGAGCTCTTCGTGGGCGTCATGGCGGTCGCTGGCGCGCTTTTCGTGATCTCCGAAGTCGTGATGATGATGTCGCTGCTCGTGTTCCGAAGCTCCAGCACGCCACCAAGCTCCTCGTTGTCGTCGCTGTCAGTTACTACGACTACTGGTGCCGCGATTTCGACGACTACTCTGCCTCGCGTACAGACATTCAATGACCGACTGCAAGCACTCGCCGACGAATGCCTTGGTGCGCTCGTCATTGGCATGCTCGCGAACCTCCAGTGGATCCCGAGTGCGTCGTTCTTCGTGCTTTACGCCGCGACCACGAACTTGGATCTGCATGGAATCCTCGTGTACGGCTTTGCGACGGTGCTCGCCGAGATTTTCTTTGTGCTCACGCGCTCCGTGGCGATCCACATGTACTCGAAAGATTCCAACTACGGGAAAAAGCAAGAAGTGAGTCCGTACAAGCTGAAGTACCTGTTTCCCCCCATGGTGTCGCTGTTGCTCCCTGGGTTTGCGACGTACCATCACTATGTCCACGACATGGATGCGCTGCTCCCCGTGGCTTTTCTGTCGGGGTTCTTGTACCTCTACGTGTTCACGTACCGCGGCGATCCGCAACACTCGGGCATTCGCATGAAGCAGCATTGGATGACGACGCGAAGCAAACTGATCGAGTGTGTCGTGACGTACTTCAAAGGCAAGATCATCCGCGATGCGCCATTGGACCCAAACGCACACTACGTCATGGCGTTCCACCCACATGGGATCATGCCCACGACCGCGATGTGGCTACTGTTCACCGACCAGTGGCGCCAGTTGTACCCAGGCATCCATCCGCATCTGCTGACGGCGAGTGTGTTGCACCAGATCCCACTCGCGCGCGACGTGATGCAGACGCTAGGATCGCGGGAAGTGACGCGCCAGGCGTTCACGAATGCCTTACAAGAGAGAAAAAGCGTGATGCTTATTCCCGGTGGTCAAGCCGAGATGCTTGAGCAGCATTCCAACCAGAAAGAAGTGCGTGTCTACACGAAGCACAAAGGTTTCATCCGCGTCGCGATCGAGCATGGCACCCCGTTGGTGCCCGTCCTGAGCTTCAAAGAAGGCGAGCTCATGGACAACGTGAAGGCGCCACTGATCCAGAAGTGGTTTGTCAAGAACCTCGCGTTCCCGTTCCCGTATTTCCCCTACGGCCGCGGGTATTTGCCGATCCCACGCAAGGTGGAGACCACGGTGGTCGTCGGTGCGCCGATTTGTGTACCGCACATCGAGAGTCCAACCGCCGAAGACGTCGACAATGTGCACACGCAGTATTTTGCGGCGCTCGAGGAGATGTTCCACAAGTACAAGGAAGAAGCCGGGTGCTCGGACTACAAGTTGGTGCTCATATAAGCAAGTCCACAGCTTGTTAGATCCCATGCATGCATGCACATTTCGTCCATCCCACTTTTTTCATTTTTATATATATCCCCAATACAATCGGTCCTTTCCTTCGTTTCTTCTTGCTCAGCACGCAGTGCGCGGACCATGAGGTTGATAGATTCGCTGCCCAAAGCACTCACTTTCACTGGGAAAACGAGTCGCGTTCTTCAGGATCGTCGAAATCATCTTCTGGCGGCGCGTATTTCTCCACATACGCGATGCACTCGCGCTTGTCGGAGGGGATGCAGTCCAATGCCGTTTGTCCGAGCTATTTCATGGTGGGTGGGGAACAAAACAAACACAAAACCAGTTAGCAGACCATACACAGAGCCGCACCAAGAGCGAACTCTTGCTCGTTTTGGATGTTGCTCTTCCTACCGAGTTGGTGATGCTCAAATCTGCTTTTTCCGAATGGATGAGCTCGCGCAGCATGTCAACCGAGACGCTCGCGTTTGCGCACAAGTAGTGCAATGAGGTATTTCCAATCTGTTCGTTTCGACATCACAACACGAGCCACAGACACTGTTAAGAAAATGGCTTATTTTCTCACATTTGGATAAACGAGAGAGAGAGGAGGCAAACAAGAGTGAACTCACGTTGTTGGCGACAGTGGGGTCGGCGTGGTGTTTCAACATGGTTTGAAGCATTTCCGCCGTCACTGCACCATTTTGACAAAGGTTATGAAACGGAGTCGCTTGGAACTGTAGAGGAAAAAACACACATGCAAAACCGTAGCAAATCGTCAACGCATCGGTGCTCACACACATCGCAACGATCGTTTGAGAGCCATCGATGGCTTACTTGGTTCTGAACGTTTGGCTTTGCTTTCCCGGCGAGCAGCAACGCCAGAATCCGTCCGTTCACTGCGATACTCTCTGTCGCATAATGGAGCGGCGTGTTGCGGTCCTAAAGAACCATGACTCAGTCAGCAAGGAATAAATGTGGCATGCACGAGATACGAACGACACCACTTCAGTAACACACCTCATCCACTGCGGCGACATCTGCACGAGCATTCAGCAAGGCGTCAAGCGCGTCGGCCGAGCACGCTTCGTTCTCGCAGAGTAGATGCAACGCCGTTTTCTTGGAGTCCTGCACGCGTTTCCATCGACACAATGAAGACACCCAAAACGTTTGTGAGAGAAGGAAAGCATGCGTGCAAGACATATATAAATATATGGCAAGACGGAAGCAGCAGCACGTACTCTTGTTTGGAGGTTGACTTGCGCCTTCGCTGCGACAAGGTGGCGCACACTCGCACTCAGATCCACCCCATCCGCATCGTTGTGGTTGTTTTTGCACAGCAAATGGAGCGCACTCCATCCGTTCTGCCAACAGCACACACATATACCATCACCAAGGTCGGTTATATGTGCGTATAAAGTGAGCGAATGGCGCATCTAAAATACCTCGTCGACGAAATTGCAGTCGATCCCGGCGCGCACGAGAAGCGAGATCCCCTCAGCGCGCACGGCGTTCCCCACCGCCCGGTTCTCGCAGAGGTACTGCAGCGGAGACCACCCATCGAGCACGAGCTCTGCTGGCTTGGGGCTTGCCGCCAGTGCCTGTTGCACGTGCGTCAGGTCGCAGTCCCCCTGCACCTCCTCCCACAATGCTGCGAGCTTGCTCGCTGGTATCATCTTCCAGGATTCTTGCGAGATTGGAGCGAGTCTCAGAATAGAAAGGATAAAGACAAAAACCTCAAGTTCGGATCGCCTATTTGCAAGATCCGACATGCACAGTATCAAGTACAGACAGAATCAGAAATCGATACGATATATGGACATTCGGGAATAAGAGCACACGCTGACCAGGTGCACGTGACAAATTCTTTACACACTCAACGAGAAAAACAAATGTCGGCGACATAGTCAAAACTGTCGGTCAGAGTTATTAGCACTGCGCTCTACCGACTGAGCTATACGACCTATTCCACCATCACTATCCATCAACAAAAAACAAAACACACCACACAAACAAAAAACAACAACAACAACAACAACTCGCACCACACACACAAACACAATGCACGCCACCACCAAATACCTATCCCACAC
>JAASGH010000128.1:0-52343 GCA_023334155.1 Globisporangium heterothallicum
CCATCCTCCGCGACACTCCCATGCACCGGAGTCTGCGCTTCCATCTCCTCTGCACGCCATCTACTCTCGTAATCGCGTAGTCTCTCTTTCGATATCTCCACGGTTCGGCCAGAACCGGTCTGGAAGAGGCTGGACACGGTGTGCGCTTGACGTTGTCGCTCTCTTCGAGACTCCAATATTGATGTTGTTCTGTGGGATGGAGTAGGTTGCTGGATTCGTTTGTTGACAGGAGCTTCTTGTGGATATTCGTTGCTAAATAAAACGGATTCAAGTTCTTTGAGTCCGGGGGGATGCAATAACGCTTGATTGTTGGTGCCAGCATTCGTTGAGACGATTTGTACAATGCTGCCAACGGAATACAAGTTCTTGACGTTGCGGACTACAATCTCCCGTTTTCTACCGCCATCCTGGAGTGGACGTTGAGGTGACGTGCTTGGAGCTGCGTGTGCCTCACCAGGTACGCCACGGAGAATCATTTCTTGACTGTATTCTGGGTAAGTGGAATCCGCGACTGCAACATGGTTTTCGGACACGAGCTGGATATCTGGCGATGCGAGTGGTGGCGAGCGAAGAACGCGTGAAGGAGCGCTTGGAGCTCTGAGCGGGTCGATAGCTGACAACTCACGGTTCATTGCCTCGTTCACTTCATTCACACGCGGTGTTGGCGTGAGGTCATTCGTGAGTTGAAACGGTGTGCTTGTTTCCTGTGTGTACACGTCTTGAGTACTACGCATTGCAAAATGCATGCCTGAATACACCGTTGGCGCACTGCTGTCGAAGAGAGGTGGCAAGGGTGAATCTGGTTTTGCGGTTCCTGATTCAAACGGGTGTCTCCTCCTCTTTCTGGATTTCTTCACCCCACGTCCAGGAGTACCAAAGCCATTACCATGGGACGATGCCACTTGAGAGAACTGTGACTGACTTGTGTCAATAGCGTCGCCATAGCTACTCATGCCCATTTGCGAGAACTGAGACTGGCTGCTGCCAGCTGTACCTGAGCATCTTCGTCGGGTCACTCGAGGCTCTTCAAAACACAATCGTTCTACCATCGGATCCTGGTAGATCCATATTTGCATCGCAGTATCGAAATCCTGCTCGAACACATTCAGTCCGCCGATAGCTTGGGCATAGACTTCCGCACCTTCCGCTCGCTGCGAGAAACCGATGGCATTGCCGCCATGATACTCGTCACCACTGAAGCTGTCCATGGTTGCTGTCTTTTCGATCGATCGACAGCACAGAAAACCACACGCTTGGGACAAGTGCGAGAGATTGCGCAGTAAAGACGGCTGTTCACTAACCCGGCGATGCGAATGGGTGCGTTGTCTTGCTAATTGCCGCAACTGGATACGTCTCTCGCCTGATTGCGGACATGAGTCCGCATTCTCAATGGCACATCTGCCCCTAAAGGGAAACCAAAAGAACGAAAGCGCGGCAAAACATGACCGTCACTCCTTCAAGCGACCTTCGAGCGACATGCATTGCAGCTCGGATTAGTGACGTGTGAGACAAATAGTGTCGTCCACAATCTGTGACGTGTGAGAAGTTCAACTTGACTTTTCTCGAAGCAGAAACAACGCAGAAAATGCGAAGAGATTCATGACAGACCTGTGCCTTGCTCGCTTTATTAGTGGCCACTTTTGTTGCTCAAACTCTCTATCGAAAAGCCCTCCGCGCAGGCAGCGACACGCACAACACGTGCGCAAAGAGACAACCAATCCATACCGAAAATGCATCATCACCTTGTCTTCAGAAAGAAAGCAGACACACCAGACTCCATCCGTCATTTTTTTGATAGCTGTTTTTCTTTGTGTGGTTCCAAAAGAACTCTTCGTCATCTCTCTTACTGACCATCCGCGTGGTTCGTCGTCACAATCAAGCCACTGGTGTTTCGTCTTCCCGAGTGCACGCTCACACTGTACACCAACAAGTTCTGGCACCTCGTGCAAGCATGATCCTCACTTGAGTTCATGTAGCCACACGCGTCGCAACGGACGCCAACAAACGAAGGTACTAGCACTGGTAGCCCATTTGCATACTCTCGACGCACACCAAGAGCACTGTCAAGAGCTTTCCACAATGGCACTGCCAACGAGCACGGTACCTCCCCTCCGAGGATCTGGCGAGCAGTCACATTACTGCCGTACAGTTTCGCATTCAAAGATCGTCGCGTGCAGATCACGGCGCTTGTCAATCCAATGCCGCCGTACAGACCAACGCTATGGCTGTACGAGTAGTTTGGCGCAATTCCTCCGCGACTAAGGTTCACCGATGCGCTGGCAGCTCTTCCGATAGGACCAACGGCAAGATCCAACTCGGATCCCAACTGGAACTGTCCATTACGCGTGAACACCTTGACGGCGCTGCGAGAGTTCAGCACGACCATGTAGTTGACCATCTCCCCTCCTGCCATCATACCAAATCCCAACCCCCCCGAGCTGATAAACGAAGGAGCGGACCAACCAGCAGCCGTTCGAGAGATCACGAACCCGTTCCCAATTTTGCCCGAGAACAGGAAACCAACCTTGTAGACCGTCAAGAACACTAGCCCATACGCTTCAATCAGCAGCTCCTCTGGAATGGACTGGTCCTTGAGCAGCTTTGGCGACAGGAACGTTTCCACGACTTTGACGGCGTTGCTGATCTCCTTCGTCAACTTCCCGGTCGACTTGGAATCCATCGTGTGTTCACTGTTAGGGAAATACGAGCGCACATTTGACGTGACCGCCCATGAGTTCGAGCGGTCTCGGAGCGCAGCGTGATGCGGAGCAGCATGCGGGTACGCGCCAGATACCGATGCCGCTGAGGTCATTCGAGTCGTTCCGGAGGCACCTTGGTGATGCGGCGAATCGAAGACTGTGGTGTCGCGGAAGCCGGAGAAAAAGTTGGCATCGGCTGTGTCTGCGCGGGCCAGCGAATGGCGCGCGGTCGGCTGTTGCTGTTGCTGTTGTTGTTGTTGCTGTAGAATGAACGACTTGCGGGAGGGAAGACGAGGTGGGTGCGATGTTGGCGGTGCACCGCTGATCGCCTCCGAGGACGACAGGAAGCTGTTGCTGCGGTTGATCCCGCTGCTCAGCGGAGCGCTGACCGCGCCGCTCGGCGTCGTCGTCGTCTGCATTAGATGGGGGAATCTACCCGTGCGATCGCTCGAGACGAATCGGGCGATCACTCAAGTCGAAGCGGTCTTTCAGAGGACTGCTTTCTCGTCAGTGGGAGATGCTTTTAATGTCGCGCCTCCTCTCGCTCTTTTCTGCTCCCCGTCTCTAAAAGAGAGTGCGATCCAAGAACCGACTCCAAACGCCCCAAATGGTGTGGCCCACCTCAAAACAGCACATTGACAGAATATGGGGCAATCTGGGTGTGTGAGGCTGCGGATGATAATGAGGAGGGAGACCGAAAGGGAGCAGGCGAATGCGCTACCGAGGCAATGTGCTGAAGAAGCACGAACGCGGTGCCTACATGCGCGGCTGCGTCGAGTGCTAGCATCCCTTCCCTCGCATCTACTTCACATGCTCACAAATAGCGAGGGTGGGTGGACCATACGTGCATTTAACGAATGGGATATTTTTTTGCTTTATTCTTCTTCTTTATCATTGTCTCTCTCTCGCTCTCATACCAGACATCCTGTGTAGCGTTGTGGATGCCGCTCGTCCCTGCTTGTCGTCGATATTCCTGGCTCCACTGCGTGCTCTCCAATTTCACGTCCATTGTCGCTTCCACAGCGCCGCTCTCTCGCAACGAACATCGGCTCCAAGAAGCAAAGAAGTACACGCCGCGCAACGCACGCATCACAAAAAACACCCAGGAGGAGAGATGGCAAGAGAGGAATAGCCATTTAACTCCAGTGTTCACGGTGGTGCTCATCGTTGGCGTGGATTCCCCATTTGACGGTACCGACGAAGAGCACGAACGAAGGGATCAAGACGGCGCCGTTTTCCTTAATCTTGCGGACGGTCTTTTGTGGGATGGTGTTGATCAAACTGCGCACAGGGCTGACTTCATACGGGGAGAGGTGGCGGGTCATGCGGCCCTTTTCCACGCCGTGCTTGGCCCACATTTTCACAAGGTTCACACTTGGAGGCATCTTTGCTTCGATCGAGTCGCTTGCTTCTTCACGACGAAATGCTTGCTTCTGGTGGTTCCCCTTTCCGAGTGGCCGCGAAAGTGCCAGATGAAAAACCTTCTTGCGGTTTGTATGGCATACAAAAACCATGCTTGCTCCATTTAGAAACGAGTCGCGAGGTTTTATTTGTTTGCGAGTTGTGCGGTGCATTTCTATTTCGGAATGTTGCTCGTTCATATCGGTATTCCAATCGGTATGTTGAGTGAACCGATCGGAGTACCGGTTTGGTCGAGTGCGACCTCGCGAGATTGCATGAGTCTCACTTATCGAAGTCTAGAGGTCATTATCAGTTCCGTTTCTTCCAGGAAATGAGCGCCATGATGGGTGGGTTCACGAGACGCTTCGTTCGATGTGGGATCACTGTGTGTATTCATTGGCTGAGACCAACCAACTCCCGCAAACGCAATTGCGAAGTGGCTTCGCTGCACTCGCGCACGCAATTGTGGGAGGAGATGTCGTGGGTGACGGTTTCTCTTGCAGCGTGCCGACACCAGCAGCAACCAAGCACAAAGCGTGCATGCGCACTGACCAGATCCACACTCGGGTTGCCTTTGTAAAGTGCATGTGTCCGCAGCAATCGTTCTGGGATTGTCTGGATTTTCTGCGCGTGTCTACTGGGCTGAAGTCCATTCGAGATGGTTTTGCGATCGAGCAGCGTCTCAAAAGCGAAAACTGCCTGATCCGCATCGATGGAGATGCTGTCGATGGAATCATTGGATTGGGAACGCAGACTGCATTTTTTGATTCGGCGCCTGATTTTTGGGGATGCGATTATGCGCTTTTCGTGACGCGAGGCAGCGTGTGCGGGATGATTGGTTCCATGATGCTTTTAATGGTGAAGCCGTTTTTCTTCGATATCGCGCGGGTCGGGTTTTCCTCACGGCGGGTCACCTGCATCTACCCGGACTGAACAAAAATATCAGGTTCGCTACAGAATGCGGCTCGAGTGCACCCACGTCTCCCGAAACCTCTACACGCTGATAGTACCCAAGTCGTGGAGCGAGTGCGACAATTTGACACACAGCCATTTCTGTTTTGCTGCGCCTGCATGATTGCATTTCCTGTAAAAGATGGTTCCGAGTGGATGGATTCGAGCGAATGGATTTGTTGACGGGTTTCACCTACGCATGTGTGTCGACCCGTGGGTCTCTCCATGCAACTGGGTTACTATATTTGCGGTCAAACTGGATGTTTCCCATCTCTCCCAGCGACCTGAAGACGTCATTTCCAGATTTCCTTAGCGTCGCATCAGTCCGTAAAAGAGAAAGCTCGAAGCGTAGAAGAATGGTCGGATTCCGCAAGGGTTTTGTATTGGCGGTCGCGGCGTGCGCTGCCGTGGCGGTTGCCGGCTCGGACGTGCCTGCCGAGCACAAGCACCACCACCACCACAAGTCGGTGTCGCACCACAAGAGCCACCACGACGCCGTGAAGGCGACGACGTCGCACCACAAGAAGCACAAGAAGCAAGCGGTGGTTGAAGAAGAGGAGGAGGAGGAGGACGAAAGTGGGTCGGGATCGTTCGCTGCAGTGATCGTGGGCGAGTCCAGTGGAAGCGGCTCGCTGGAAAGTGTGACGGTTGGGACTATTTCTGGCAGCGGATCGTTTGCGTCGATTACGGTCGTGGGTGATGACGAGGAAGAAGAGGAAGAAGAGGAAGACGAGTTTGAATTGGAAAGCGCGAGTGGAGAGGACTCGGACGAGCTGGAGACTCCAGCGAAGACCCAGCCCCCAGTGCACCACAAGAAGAAGGCGAGCAAGTCTGCGAAGAAGGAGGCGGAAGACAGCGAGGACAGCGAGGACGGTTTCTTTGACGACGTCGCTGACGCGTTTGAAGACGCCAAGGATGCGACGAAGCATGCTCTTGACACGGTTGTGAACGCTACCAGCCACGGAGCGGAAGTCGCGAAGAACGCAACGGAGCACGGATTCGAAGTCGCGAAGAACGCTACCAAGAATGGGTTCGAAGTCGCTAAGAACGCCACTTTGGATGGTGTCGATGCTGCCACGGATGCGTTGACCGACAGTGACGATGAGGATGAAGAATCCGAGGAAGAAGAAGAGGAAGAAGAGAAGAAGCACAAGAAGGCTGTTCACCACAAGAAGCACCACAAGCACCACTCGAACGACAAGAACATCTTCGAGGACATCAAGAATGCGACGATAGATGCTTACGAGTCGACGAAGGACTTTTTCAACGGCACGGAATCGACGTCTGGTTCTGGCAGTGTTGCCGACGTTGCTGAAAGCGATGTGAAGCACCACCACAAGAAGCACCACAAGCACCACTCGAACGACAAGAACATCTTCGAGGACATCAAGAATGCGACGAATGATGCTTACGAGTCGGCGAAGGACTTTTTCAACGGCACGGAATCGTCGACGTCTGGTTCTGCTGAAGATTTGTCCATCGAAGAGCAAGTCGTGAAGGGAACGTCGTTGTCTGCGGAGGTCCAAGAGCACAAGTGGGGTGTTGAGTCTTTTGCTGCCGTTGGCTCCGTCGTTGGTGCGTTGGTCGGTGTCCTTGCGATCGTCCTTGCGGTCGCTATTCGTCGCCGTTCGGGCAACAGCACTTCCGTGCTGGCTGATGAAGAAGCTGCAGCTGCTGCGATGGGCGGCGAATCCGATGAAGACTCGTCCGCGGATGATGCTCTGGAAGCCGGTGACGCTGAAGGCAAGGACAGCGACCGCGAAGAAGAGGAGGATGCTACTGAGGGCAAATTCGAAGGATCTGTGTAAAACTCGTCGAGAGCATGCGTTTAATATTGAACGAAGATCCTCTTTGTCATTTTTGTCATTTTCATTTCGCTATCGTTGTTGATGCAGATCTGTAAACCGAGTTTCGCAGGAAACGCAGGTCCAGTGAGTGCTCGCTTATTTCCGCCAAAAACTCTAGAAATCCAAAAAAAACTGAAAATAGAGAGTGTGAAACAGTCATAAATAATGACAATGTTGTGTTCGTTTCTTGCGAATGATGTTCGTTTTTGCTGAATCGGAAATGAGAATGGAGCATTTGACGATGATGTCTGTCGCCTCCCTCTCCGCAAGAGCGCATTCTGTGAGCGAGGGAGAATCGACCCAACAAGCGACCCATACCAGCGCCGGCGATGACGTCGCTCCGTCCAGCCGCGCCGCTCTCCATGTGCTAACGGATCCCACTCTGTTCCGCCAAGTCGCAGCGTGCATGTGTGGCATCCCGTTCCTGCTTCTCGAGCTCGAGAAAACGCTGCCAAAGGACGAATGGAGCTCGTATCATGGCAGCAACGCGATGGTCGCGCGCGCCGCGATCCAGCGAAACGACCGACGTGTCCTGCAAATGCTGTACGACGTCCACATGTCAGTACGCAAGGATCTCATTAGTGACGCCTTGCGCTTTGACGATGCGCTGTTCTGGACCGTCAAGATCGGTCGCTTGGAGACGCTCACGTGGATGGTCGACACGCTTTCCGAGTTGCCGAAAGCGAGCGCAACGACCCTCGACGTCGCGATGAAACGAGGCGATGTGGAGATCCTCGAGTTTCTACAGACACATTTCCACCAACATATTGATCGGGATGATGCATCGAGCTGCGCACTCGCGTTTGCACCGCGGCAGCATTGGCTCGAGGTCGCCAAATGGCTCCACAAGCACAACTACGCAGTCTGCTTTTCCGCGTACGTGGTCGAGCGGGTCGTTGAGAGCGGGGACATCGAGATGCTCAAGTTCCTGCACGAAAACCGACCGAGAAGCTTCCCAAGCCACGCGATATACATGACCGCCATCGGTGGCAACCGAGTTCAGCACGCGCAACAACTACGACCAGATCCTCGCGGAACCCGCGCCATGGATGCTGCAGCGCAGAATGGCCACCTCGAGGTCGTGCGGTTTCTCCATGGAATCCGACGCGAGTCCTGCACCGTGCTTGCGATGGATCGCGCCGCGTGCAATGGGTTCCTAGAGATCGTCCAATTCTTGCATGCGAACCGCGCCGAAGGATGCACGAAGAACGCACTCAACGGGGCTGCTCGCTATGGGCATTTCGATGTGGTGAGGTTTTTAGTGGAGCATCGCAGCGAGGGCGTCCTGGACGAAGCACTACATCGAGCCGAGTCGCAGGGTCATGAAGAAGTTGCAGCTTATCTTCGAGGTAAAATTGAAGACAAGGTACGAGAAGCTTCTCTGTGACAAACGTCAGCACAGTCAACTAGAAACACGGTCAATGGGTGTAATGCACCAGTGCATTTGTTTGTACCGTTAGCGCATTCACGCCACTACTGCAATAGAAAAATGCAATGCGCATTGAGATTCGAAAGGGGACTCGTTTTTTTCGAGACATTCACTTTTGCTTCTTCGGTCTTTGTTGCACAGACGGTGGTGGACGCGAAAGTGTATCTGCGAAGCCACACCCACCGTCCGTGCATCGGGATGCTCTTTGTGAGTTGACCGAGCCAGCACTACCGACCATTAATCAGTGGGGATTGTTTTTCGCACATGTACGAACACCGCCGCCAATATCACGTGCAGCCAGCTGTTGTGAATGTGAAACCAAGGCGCAGCTGAAAAAGTGCCTCGGATGCCAACATTTTTCCGTTCAAGCACGCTAATGCTGGTATCAGACAGGCGCAACGAACACACATGCGGATGGATGTCCGATGGGAGCTCATAAATCTCGCTGCTGCGTTCGCCACATTGACACACACACACACCACGTTTCCAAGTGCACATTGAAGTGACAAATCCCACCGTGTCGCAACGCAACTTCAAGAAACGGTGGTGCCAGCCACAAAAGATGTCTCATCCCTCGCATACGAGTCACCCATTGGCTCATAGTCTGCATCAATTGCACTTTTAGCCAATCCATGCACCGTTTCGGTGTGTGGGACGGTACATGCAAGTGTCCAACATGGCGTTATTTTTCTGGAGACTGTTCAACCGCTCCCATAAAATTTCGCGACCTATTCCTTTTGATCTTCTTTTTGGAGCAAAAGGATTCTTCTCTCTTTTTCGCATTGGCATTGCCATGTTGTCTCGTGTGTGCGAGCGACTACGAAAGACGTCACTGCCACGGTCATGGCGTCGCGACTGGTTTCTCTCATTCTCCAACTTGCTTTGTCCAGCACAGCAACGACCAAGCAACAACAACAAACAAGTCATGATCCACGCGTACAAGAAAGTGTCGTATACGTTTCTATTCCAGACCCTGGTGTTCTTCCAGGCGATGGTCTCGATGACCATGGCCGATGAAGACGACGACGACACCGCGAGCAACACCGTCGAGTCCATTTTTGACTCGAGAGACGGCATCAAGATCGGAGGAAGTATCCTCGCCATCATCGCGATCGCTGTCGGTGCAGTCATCTGCTTCGCCGGGTACAAGCTGTTCCGTCCGACGCTGTTTGCAGTGGGCTTTGTCTCCGGTGGTGTGCTCATTGCGATCGCTGCCGAGGAAATTTTCAAGCACAAGTCGTGGATGGAGACTGCGTCGTGGATCGCCTTCGTCGTCGGTGGTCTTCTGATTGCCTGCCTTGTCATCTCGCTGTACTCGGTTGGCATCTTCGTGGCGGGTGCCGCCGGTGGTGTACTGCTCGCGATCATGCTCAACACGTCGTTTGGCTACAGGATTTACCCAAGCAACCCAAACATCGTGCTGGTTATCTTTGCGATCGTGTTGGGCATTGTGGGCGGCGTACTTGCAGTCAAACTCGAACGACCCATCTTGATCACTGCGACGAGTCTGGTCGGTGCGGGCTTGCTTGTGTGGGGTGTGGGCTATTTCGCCGGCAGTTACCCAAACGCGAACGACTTGAAGAGCTTCGCGTCACAAGACAGCGATGGCGATTGGATCTACTCGATCCCAAATGCGTGGTGGGGGTACCTCGCCGGCATGCTCGTGCTGTTCATCATCGGCATGGTGCTTCAATTCCACAAGACTGGTCGCGGCCACCACCACCACAAGACCCGAGCTGTTCCGGAGAGAACCGCGGAGCACGAACCCGAGTACACAGCCGTGCAAACCCCCCAAGAAAAAGACAGCAACGTGCATTACGGCAACCCAGTCGCTCACGTCTAAGCAGCAAATAGAGATCTACGATAGACGCCAAGACACCACTACATTCGATCCACTGTTACGTTTTGCTGACGGTGCAAACGAACAACACCAATGATCGCAGTTGGATAGCGAAATTTGGTAATGCTCTTCCGATGAAAAGATAGGATTTACACTCAGTCGCTGCTTTCTTGGACCCTTGTCTTACGGCGCAATACAGGATGACAAGACATGCTACAAGTGCCAACGCGAATAGCAGTGCGATTGGCGACGGAGGAGACGACGAACCTCAGATGGCGTCACCTCCGTCACCACCACCACAACGAAGCGACCCAGAAGCGCCACTACCACAATCTCCTGGCAACATAACGACTGGAACTGCCACGCCGCACGGCAACCCCATTGCGATCGTTTAGCCAGCAAAGATGAACCGGAACAGTAAGTGCATTGTAGAATAGGACAATGTGGAGCACAACGGGTAGAAACCAGCTCCTCTCTCTTTCGAATCGCTGAAAACTGGCGCCAAGGGGACATGCGACAGCAGACCGCGTCAGCTTCAAACCCTCACACTTTTTGTCCACAGCGAAGCTACACCATTGCACAAGCAACCGCATTCAGCGACAGGAAGAGGACCTCGCATTGTGGAACCCACAATGGATGGCACACAGTTGCACCCATAATGGAAAATCTAGCACATTGGAGCTCGTGACCGATCACCCGATTGATGTGCATTGACTATTGGGATGGACGTGGAGGTTCGTCCTCTGTCCCACATTACAGTCGACGCTGGACAGTGGATACTTCTGGTGTTGTGGATACATCCAGGATTTTGGTTGAAATAGAAGTGTTCCTTTCGCCTCCCCATCAGCATTCACGCGAAAAATGGTCCAGTGCATGCTTTGCCTGCAAAAGCTCATTCTTCAATTTGCTTTCACCAATCACAACAACTCCACCAGACGAAAACGATCTGCCGACCACGATGTCACCGTCGATGCTGCTTCACACCGTCGTCCTATTTCAGCTGTTGGCTTCCATGGTCGTAGCTTCCAACTGGGATACCCCCAGCGCCACCACCACTGTCGACTCGATCATGAGTTCGACGGAGAAGGATGAAGTCGATGTGGTCGGCGGCATCCTCGCCATCCTCGCTATCGTCGTAGGCTTCATTCTCTGCATCGCTGGCTACGGACTCTTCCAGCTCTCCATGTTTGTGATTGGCTTTGTCGCTGGTGGTTCCCTGGTGATGAGAATCGCGGCGAGAATCTTCGAAGGCGATTCGCTCGTGTTGCTCGGTCTCTGGGCTGCGTTCATCTTCGGCGGTCTCCTCTTCGGCATCCTCGCTGTCGTCCTCTATCGAACGGGCATCTTCATCGCTGGAGCATCTGGCGGCGTCGTGCTCGCGAGTGTGCTTTTCGCGCTGACCGCCTACCGATTGCACCCAAGCGACCCGGATGCGGTGCTGGTCCTTTTGGAGATCGGGTTGGCTCTCACCGGTGGCGCGCTCACCGTCAAGTATGAGAAACCCGCGGTGGTGATGGCCACGAGCTTGGTGGGTGCAAATTTCTTTGTGTGGGGGATCGGATTCTTTGTCGGCACCTACGTGACCACAGTCGACGACCTGGACAGCATCGAAGAGTCTTGGGAGACGCTCCAGACCACGTGGTGGTCGCTCTTCGCGGCATTGCTGGCGATGTTTGGGATTGGGATGGTCTTTCAGTTCCAGGTGACGGGCAAAGGCGACGAGCACCACGACCAAGGGACGAGAGGTGATGATGCGCGTCAAACCATCCACAACAGCGAGCACAATGCGACGCAATACGTTCACCTACAGACACCACACCACAACGGAGATCCCGTTGCGCACGTCTAGAGAGGTAGTTTCGAGTGCTGAGCGATTTTGCGAAAACGAGAAATGTCGTACCAATACAATTAGTATGTTTTTATCGAAAAACTACGAATTACGTGTGCAGAGAGTGTGGACGAGCTCAGGGATTTGATAGACTCCATGAATCGGTGAGCAAATCACAATGTCCTGAATGGTATCCGCTATCTACAGCAGACCTGATGGTGAATGATGTATGTAGCCACAACAGTGAGGTCCAAAGGAGTAATGCATCATCAGGAATGAGTCACTACTCGTAATTCAGCATTATTGACATAAATCGGACGATATGTCGGAGAAACATGTGAATGATGGTCCGATCTTGCACCGCAAGTGATCGAAAGTCGAAGAGCTCATTTGCAAATTCGCTTTGGTTCGCTTACGTCCCCCCACCGCTTCTTCTCCTCCCCAACACCTCTCACCTCAAATGGATCGTGCCGTGAAAATCGAGCCGTTCTCGCTCATGGAGCTCACGGTGAAGCAGTCGATCGTCTCCATTCTAAGCAAGAAGCAGTGGTGGCTCAAGTGGCAAGACCCCGCTATCCGCGTGAAATGGCTCGATGAGATCCAGTACGAATTCCTGCACAAGAGTTTCGCGCAGACGCTCAAGTGGGAGCGCAGCTCAAACACGCGGCGCCACGTGGAGATGATTGCGGAGAAACCGTACTCCCAGCAGAAACAAGAGCTCGCGGAGGAGTGGTGTCGCTTCGTGCGATACCAGAGAAACTTCCAAGTTGGCCGCACGCAAGAGGACGCCGACACTGATTTGCTGAACATGAATGCGTACGCTGTCGTGCGGTGGTTCTTCACGCATGCCGTGCTCCGGGAATCTCTGCAGGCGATCCCCGTGAACCTCTGGTCGGTCCACACGCTCACGCCAGCTCTAAATGCTGCCGAAAAGAAAACCGATGTCACTGTGATCCCTCGAGCAGTCGATTTCGTGCGAGCCGTTCTGGAAAAAGGGGTCACGGTCGAGGCGGTAGGCGAGGTTCTCACTCTCGTTGAACCGCGGCCATACACAGTGAAGCTTCTCTGTAAACACTGCGAAAGCATCCAAAATGAGCTCACGCAAGTCCAAGAGTACATCGCTCAAACCATCGATCTGCTGGCCAAACGAGATGTCCTCAACGTCGAGTTCGCTGGGAGTGGCGACATGGCGACGGTTTCCCCCACTGGCGTGCACGGCTCCTGGATCACCGATGACCTTATCCCAGTCGATGTCAAAGGAAAGTTTGTGAGTGAGGTCGCGGTTTTGGAGAACGTGCCAGAAACGCTCAAGGACTGGCACCCAAACACCGAGAAGCAGGTGCTCGACTTGATCCATCCTTCGTTGTATTGCTGCGTCTTTCGTCGAACAGGACAGATACATGAAGCATTGGCGCCGCACTCGTTCAGCGATCCTGCAGATCACATGAAGCAAATCATGTTCGCTCGCACAAAAGTGGTGTCCAATCAAGTGAGATACAGCTACACGGAGTACCAGTGGATCCCGTCCGACTTCCACATCGGAGACGACGGACGCGTGCGGATTTTGTCGTATATCAACAACTTGCACCCTGTCCGCCATGCAGACATGTACAGCTCGATTGGAAGCATTTTCAGTCGGTTCGTCCCGCTGTTCGAACGTGCGCTCTCGAGCGTGGAAGATGGATTCCCAGCCCCCCAGTTCAACGTGCCCCACGAATACAAATACTGCAAAGAGCGTCCCATCGTCTCAGAGCAGTTTCTGCCACCAGCACGTTCGTTCGTCAAGCTGAACGGCAAAACCGTGCAAGTGATTGTGAAAGTCGCTGAAATCCTGTTGACGCCCGAGTCTCCCCGCTATGGAGGCGGCTCATGGCACATTGAAGGCACCGACGCCGAGCAAATCGCCGCAACAGGGATCTACTACTTCGGCAGCGAGAACATCCGAGACTCTCGTCTCTCGTTCCGAGCCAACATCGTCGAACCGGTGTACGCTCAAAGCGATGAGAAAGGAGTTGCTCTCATGTACGGGCTCACCGATCAAGCCTTGCTTGTGCAAATACTCGGCTCGGTTAACACAATTGAGGACCGATGCCTCGTGTTTCCCAACACCTTGCAGCACAAAGTGGAACCATTCGAGCTCGCGGACCCGAGAAAGCCTGGGGTGCGGAAGATTCTGGCGTTTTTCCTGGTGGACCCAGAGAAGCAAATCCCGTCGACGGCTGTGATCCCGCCGCAACAGCAAGACTGGATTGCAGAAGTACAGGCCACAGCGGTGACGAAGTTGGGATTGGATGAAGACACGCAGCGCGAGATCCAAAACCTGTCCCGCGGAGCTGCAATGACGTTGGAAGAAGCGAAGCGATATCGGCTTGGGTTGATGGAAGAGCGATCTGGCGCGTCGGTCCCGGATCCAGAAGACTACGAAAGCTACTTTAGTCTTTGTGAGCATTAGTTCGTTTTCCCATTTACCGTAAGTGAGAGTATGGACTGAGGGCATCTGTCCAGTGACCAAGTCCACAATTCGGAATGGCTACACAAAAAGATAAAATCCACTTTTTCCCGAACAAGCTGCTCTTCGTCATTTCTCGGGATGATTCGTATCTGGATTCCGGACCGATCCTTCGTGCGCATCCTTGCGATCGAACAGTGCGCTCACAGGGACAACGTGGCTTCGGGAAGTCGCTGCTATTATCGCGTACCGTCGTCGTCTTTGTCGTTGGACTTGCATGCTTTTCACCAAGATTTCGGATCAGCTCATCTGGAAAACAGCAATGAAGGGGAATGTCGCATCCAAAACTACCTGACATTTCTTCCTCAGCAAGAATATCGCTGTTCTTGTAGAGGAAGATTCCATTTCCCGACCGTTCATTGGCCAGAAAGTAGGAGAGTGCAGCCAATCCCCTTTCGAGCTCCAAATTTTCGACCAGAAGGAGACCTTTTCACTCAACTGAACAGTCGCAGTTGTGTCCAACATGTGTCGAATGAAGCCAAAAATGAACACGGAGCAGATATCCGCAAGTGTCCAACAGCAGCAGCGATCACAGCGACTGCAACATTTTCTATGCCGCAAATGAGAGAGAGAGGGGCAAACCTACTGCCGCAAATGGCTGCTTTCCTTCTTTTCTCTCTTTCGCATCTTCACCTGCATGTTGGCACCGCCGCCCTCATGCTCGCTCCACATGCTGTGTGACAAGTGTGGCTCGACTCGCAGCGGAGGAGCTCATTATTCAATTTCCTCCCAACTACTCCAACACTACACAAGAACCAAACATGACGAGAGCGTCCAGCACCACGTCAAAGCTCTCGCTATGGCTTCCGATGCTGATGCTGCTGCTGACGACCACGCTCCCTCGCTCCATCATGGCCGCGGAGGACGTCGACACAGCGAGCGACACCGTGGAGTCGATCTTTGACTCGGCGCAGGGCGTGAAGGTCGGCGGCAGCGTGCTCGCGATCATCGCGATCGTGTCGGGCACGATCATCTGCTTCGCCGGGTACAAACTGTTCCGCCCGACGCTGTTTGCCGTCGGGTTTGTCGCCGGCGGCGTGCTCATCGCGATCGCCGCGGAGCATGTCTTTAAGAGCGAATCGTGGGTCGTGACCGCGTCGTGGGTTGCGTTCGTCGTCGGCGGGGTGCTCGTGGGGTGCCTCGTGGTGTCCATGTACACAACAAGCATCTTCGTCGCCGGTGCCGCGGGGGGCGTGCTGCTCGCGATCATGCTCAACACGTCGTTTGTGTACAAACTGCATCCAAGCGACCCGAATATCACGCTGATCGTGTTGGCGATTGTTCTGGGCATTGTGTGCGGCGTGCTCGCGCTGAAGCTCGAGAAGCCCGTGCTGGTGATCGCGACGAGTCTCGTCGGCGCCGGGTTACTTGTATGGGGCGTGGGCTACTTCGCGGGCGATTACCCGAACGCCAACGATTTGAAGAGCTTTGCGACGCAAGACATCAACGAAGAGTGGGTCTACTCGATCCCAGCGGCGTGGTGGGCGTACTTGGCCGGCATCCTTGTGCTCTTCGTGCTGGGCATGGTGGTCCAGTTCCGCAAGACCGGCCACGGCGACCACTACCACAAGAGCCACGCGCTCCCAGCGCGTCATGAAAACGAGTACACCGACGCGGTGACTCCACAGCAGCAGCAACAGCAGGGCGGCAACGCGCGCTATGGCAACCCCATCTCCCATGTGTAGTCATCGATCGCAGAACGACGATATGAGCGCTAGACATCTGTACAAAAATGCATTCCCCCACCTTTTTGAATCTTGACTTTACTGTGGCACATGGTTCGCATGCGAGCTTTTTTTCTTTGGACAGGAAGCCGTTGAAGCTGAAGCTCCTAACGTTTGCAAAGGAAACCCATCATCCTCATTTCCTTTTTTTCAAAAACCACTCCTTCGTTCCCACGATTTCAAAAGTATCCCAGCAAGACAGGTAACCTCCTTATTGCAGCTTACAGGTGTTTTCGGTAGTGTGTGCTGGAAACATTGCCTTTGTAGAAGGCATACCTGGCCATCAAACGGGTACTCACTACTCGAGTGTGCGATGTTTGGAGTGCATGATCTCGGAGCCAGTGAAGCGAAGCCACTTCCTTCATCGCGCTTCGTCTCTGCTCACAATGCAGTCCCACTCACTCGCAACGTGAAGGAGCTCTATACATTTGGCAATAAAGTTCGGGCATCCAATCGAGCTCACAGCGACCAAGTCCGGTTTGGAGCGTTTCTACCCATTTCGTTTCAGCTATCT
This sequence comes from Globisporangium heterothallicum, assembly GCA_023334155.1. NCBI lineage: Eukaryota > Oomycota > Peronosporomycetes > Pythiales > Pythiaceae > Globisporangium > Globisporangium heterothallicum. The sequence goes on from JAASGH010000128.1 coordinate 16,743, forward strand.
CGGCGTTGCTTTCGTATCTTTCCAGTTTGTCAAACCAAAGCGAAATTTGTTAGACAAGATGCAGTTGATGCGTTTGCATGCTGCTGCGAATCGTATGAAGGTCTTCCATGCAGCTGACGCTGCAGTGCAGCGAGACAACAAACAGCGAGCCGGCAATCTCAGGACAACGCTCTCACATTGCTGGTTGACTGCTACAAACGCGAAATGAGCTGGATCTTGATTTGCTGCATTCCTCCAAATATTGGTGGAAGGTTAGCCAGCAAAAGGGTCTCGCTTTTACCCAGGTTGATTGAACCGACTTGTTGGATTTTGTCATTCGAGTCAGATTCCTGAAGCGTTTTTCGTTTTTTCGAACAACAAAGAAACCGCGAACGCTGGCGAATCCACGAAACCCAGACAGACGACCACAAACGGGGTGTTGTCGATATTTTCTTCCAAGGGTGGGTTGTTGATCCCGAGCGTCCAGCTTTTTGTTCTCTTTTGCGTTTGGCGCGTTGTGCATTGCGTCTCCTAATGCGGTTTCAGTGCATCAAAGGAGCACGCATCGGCAGATCTGTCCATGTCGCCGATTCCGCTCACCCAAAAGCTGCAGCAGAGCAGATAGGACACCCACTCCCTTCAATCACGTATTAGATTCGTATTGCTTTCCCAGATACCGTGCGTGGATGGCTGCGCGATCTTGGTTCTGGACTCGTCGATGCGTCTTTTGAACCACGACTCCTTTCAAGCTCCAGATCGCAGCAAGCACGGACACTCGCAGACAGCTCGTTGTCGAAAGTGAGAATCGAAAAGGAATCTCGGCAACAATGCACCACAGCATCCAGCGAGAGATCCAAGGCATTCCACGAAACGAAGGCACCAGCATCCGTCGAAGCTTTCTCAATAGCACAATGACTCGGACACAATATGGTGTGTGTTTTTGGCAGACATGCGAAGTCGAGGTGAGCGCAAGCTTCCATGCATTTTCCTCGACGACGTGACGACGCTTTCTGAAAAAAGGGTGCGTGGGCTAGACAACATCCGTCCGCTGAACCCTGCCGAGGTGTTGTCGCTTGCCTCGTCTGCCCAGCAAAAGCCAGCAATGTGGATGCGTCCGCGCACCCTTGCTTCCCGACTAAGTACATTTGCAGCCCATCTTCAACCACATCTTTCGGACCACTTCGACCTGCACGCCTCGAGAATCGCACACCAGCGCACACTTTAGCGAGTGCATCGTGTGCACCTAAAATTTAGCGTGCGGTCCAGTCCACACGTGAAGCGATTCCGCGGCAGTGGGAAAAACAAGAAAACCGCATAAACCAGGTCTCGTTTCTCACGTTGTCTGCTTTGGCTCGGCTTGCAGCCCACTCCGCCCGCATGCAACGACGTGCAACTGGGAAGGACTCCCTCTCTCCCCCTTGTCGCACCGCAGCCAAATCCAAAGGCAAGAGCGCAAACGAAGGCGCAGTCGGTCCAGTGCAATCCAGACCACCCCGTCTCGCAGCTCGAGCCATAAACCACGACCGATTCCATCCATAAAAAGTCGCAATGTGGCCTCAGCTGCCACTCTTGCACGCCACTGACGCCATACAGTCTTCTCTCTCTCTCTCTCTATGTGTGCAAGTGGTTCTGAATCAGGCGTGTGTGTAGAGCAACTCGACTGGGTATGTTTCATTTTGCAACTTGCGCTGCGTCCGAGAGTAACCCCAGACGACTCCCAGTTCAGTTAGGAAAACAAATCCAGACATGCAGGTCCTGCGTCTCCTCCGCGCCGTGACGGTCGCGGTGGCCGCGGCGGTCTCGCTCTCGCATGCCGCAGACACCACCCCAAGCAACGCCACGTCGGTGAACACGGAGACCGTGGCCGATATCCTGAGTGTGTCCGGCAATGTCACCGACCTCCCAGGTGGCAACTCTATCTGCGGCGGCAAGCGCGTCCGTCAACCATGGGGCTCCCTGAGTGAAGACGACCAAGCGCTGTACCTGGAAGCCGTGGGCATCGCCGTCAAGAACGGCGCACTCAAGCAGTTTGCCGACCTGTACTCGGACGAAGCCAGCGGCGCGCAAGCGGAGTTCTCGAGCGCGTTCTTCCTCTGGCACCGTCGCCTTGTGCTCGGTTTCGAGTCGTACTTGCGCGACTTGGATACCAAGTTCGCGTGTCTCACCGTGCCGTACTATGACGTGCACACGGCGTACGTGCAGTCGGCCACCCAGCAGTGTGGCTCGCTCTATGAATGCTCGAGCATCTTCAAGGCGTTCGGCGGCGAAGCCACTGCGGAAGAGTCGTCGCTTGTGTACAACGGCAAGAATGTGACGGGCTACCTCCACAAGAACCACCCGTTCGAAGACGACTGTGATGATGAAGACAACTGCGGCTACTACGTGCGCAACGACTTGACGAAGCGCGTGGTCCCAGCGGCGGCCGGTTTCTCGACGTTCCAGAGCCTGATCGCGTCCACGAGCGACTACGCGTCGTTCTTGGAAGGCATCCAGTTCGGACTCAACAACGAGGTGCGTGACGCGGTCGGTGGTGCGTTGACCACCTTTGCGTCGCCTCGCGATGTGTTCTTCTACTCGTGGCACTCGGCGTTGGACATGTACCTCCACACGTACCAACTGTGCCGAGTCGGTGTCCCACTCACGGAATCCGACTTCAAGGCTTCCCAGCTTGTGTTCACCAACTCGTCGGAATCGACCGGCGGGATCTCCGGTATCAGTGCCGACAGCAAGTTGCTGTTCAACGTCAAGGTGAACGGCGCGACCGTCGACATCTCGGAGCACCCAACGTTCGGCAAGTACTTTAGCTACGTCGGCAACGAAGCGTGGAACTACGGCGACTTGCAGCAACTCGGGGACTACAGCTACACGTACGAGCTCCCAGAAGTGCTCCGCCAGCAGCTTTTGACCAACTCGGACGTGTGCACGGGCTTCAACCGCGCGTACGCTGCGACGTCGAACGTGACCAAGACGTTGACTTCGAAGAACATCACGACCAAGTCCACGAACGTCACGACGACCAAGACCGTGACCACGACGGTGATCCGCAACGGCACCAAGTACACGACGACCACGGTGACCAAGACCACGGTGCGTCGCAACACGACGACGACGACCAAGTCGACCGCCACCTCGTGGTTGGCCAACTTGACTGCTCGTTTCGGCTACGTCTACGACCTCAGCGACGACGACACGTACGTTGAAGGCGAGAGCGTCACGAACGGCTACACTGGCTACGACGCGTACTCTGCCAACGGCATCCTCACCACCAAGCACAGCGGGATCGTCGTCGCGGACGTCAATGGCGGCTCCAAGACTTCTACCTCGACCAAGACGACCAAGGGCGAAGCGATCTACAGCAACGTGGCCACGGTGCGTGCGAACGTGACCGTGAACAACGTGACCACGATCCGCAACGTAACTGCTTCGGTCGCTACCTCGGGTGAGTACTGGGTCTGGCTGAAGACCGTGTACGAAGGTCTCAAGATCCGCTTCGAAGGCAACATGGACCTTGTCGCGCAGCACTTGCAGCTTCTTGAGTACAGCGCCTACAGCAGCGTCTACGGCGGTGTGGCCAACTTCTCGAGCGACTTTGTGAAGAACTACCACTTGACCTCGAAGCGCTCGATCGCGGGGCAAACCTTGGACGAAATCAAGGCCGGCAAGTACGAGATCGCAGCGGAATCCCAGAACTTCACGTCCAAGTCGGTCAAGTTCGTGAACACGACGATCATCAAGAAGATCATCACCACGTACAAGCGCATCGTGACCCGCAAGAACGTGACGTACCTCAGCACGGCGTACATCAAGACTGCGGAAGCTGCCGTGAAGAACGCCACGACTGTGCTCATCAAGTCGGAAACGTCCAAGAAGAACGTGACGTCGACTGCGTCGGGCAACTCCACCACCGTCGTGATCGCGGGCGGTGTGTCCATCACGGCGAACAAGACCACCTCGGTGACTGCAGGCGGCGAAGACACGACGACGACGACGACGACGACTGCGGCCATCACTCCATCCCCGTCGTCGACCTCCACGACCACTGTGACCAAGACTCCTTCGACTACGACGACGACCACTGTGACCACGACGCCTTCGACCGGTGCTGCCACCCCAGCTCCATCGACGGTCAAGACCCCTGCGACTCCAGCTCCATCGACGGTCAAGTCCCCTTCGGTCACTCCAGCCGCGTCGACCGTGAAGGACGCCGCCACCCCAGCACCATCGACCGCGAAACCTGCTGCCACCCCAGCTGCTTCCACTGTGAAGCCTGCTGCTACCCCAGCTGCGTCGACCGTGAAGCCTGCTGCCACCCCAGCGGCGTCCACTGTGACTCCTGCTGCCACCCCAGCGGCGACGACGGGCAACATCATCAAGGTTGTCGTCACCCCAGCGCCAACCTCACCGAAGCTGGTGTGCTAAGTGGCAGCAGCGTGCGTTGCACGTCGTCCCGCGGCGACAGTTTCTTTTAAGAAAGGGGAATCTCGAGTCGCAGACGCCACCGACACAGATTCACGATTGTAGATTTGTTCACGATTTTCCATTTTCATTATATCCCGCTTTTAAAACTGAAACAAGTGTTCGATTTTGGAACAAAACCACTGTTCATTTGGTCACAACGCTAGCATCATGTGCGAGACACCAAGCGAGTCCATGCATCTTGAGAACCCAGATGCAGCTTGAAGTGGTGCATTGTTCATTCCGCCTTGCAGAGGCAACGGAATGTTGAAGTGCGCCATTCATTCAGCCATGAGAGCTGATAACTGCGTCACCGAAAGGAGTCGAAGAGCTGCACAGCCGGAGCTTTGTCCCGGACGTGGACTCGCCACGACAACTTGCATGGTCTGCATACCCTGCGGGTCCGAGCCATGACACCACTTCTCTCGCACACAGAATTCTTCATCTGCGTTGAGACCATAACGCAGCAAATGATGGAGTCCGCTCGCTCCTTGGGGAAAAGAAGAAGCCAGAGGTGGCTCTGCTGCTGCTGCTGGCGTTTGGATCTGTCCGTTCTCATGGCAATTGCAGCACCGAGACGTCGTCGATGAATCGATGTGCGCGCGACTATCCGACGATCCGGTGCAGGTTTGGCTACTCTATAAACAGCACCAGTGGTCTCGCTGTGTGTGTGTGCGGCTTTGCGCCTGCATCCATCAAACACGCACTCCGCTGGAACTGCCGCCGCTCCTGGCGTGCATTTATTTCTCATTCACAAGCGCCCGCTCTCATCGCTCGCACATTTCGAATGCACGAACAAAGGGACACAATTGCAAGAACGACCACTGGATTTTTTGGACTCGAGAGTCACGAAGAACAGACGACCGAAAACGGATGCTTTTCATGATGTCGAGGGGTGTCGAAGGTGCAATACGCTTACCAGTACTGCTAGCCAAGGCAGTCGGTTGTGGAAGAGTCGGTGTGGCGCTCCCTTCTCCTGCGTATCTCTGCACGGAAACCTAATGCATACGAGAGTGGCGATTGCATGTGCGAGCGGATTGCGCTCGCCAGTCAATGTCACAGCAAACAGCCAGCACTTTCCTTCGAGACCTGACCCGGTCGCCTGCCTCCGATCTCCTTAAGTTTCTGTATGCACCTGCGCATCGGAACCAGAAACACCATCAGGAACAGCAGGAAAAACAGCGCAGTCGAGCGAGTCGAATCCTCATTGGCATCGTTCGTTTTCACTCACTCACTCTCTCACTCTCACTCTCTGCCGATCTTCATGTTTATCAGAGACTCTTTTCAAATCTCCACCACCAATCTTAATACCGGCGCTTCGAGCGTGAAGGAGACTCTCAGTGGCTCATTTTGCCGATTCCGTTACCTATTGCGTGTGTCTTCAAGGTTTTGTGTGTTTGTATGGCGCTCCAGTATGGATACCGAATCCCTTCGGTGCGCACGCAGACTGAGTAATCTCGCCGGACGCGAAGCATATGCGCCAGAGAAGAAAGAGCGATCGGAAGTCCAGTGCATCTCCTAGTGCAAATCGTAGCAAATACGAATCGCGCGCAACGGATCATCTGCGTCGAAGCATGCGCCTTTGCTGCGCTTGCAGAGGTCGTGCAGGGATGCCTCTGCTGGTGAGCTTCCAATCGTGGATGCAGATTTGGAAAGCGTCGTCACATTGAGATCAGCTCTTTTCTGGAGTCGTCATTGAGGAGTGCGCTTGAAAATCTCACATACAAACTGGCTGTGACACTGGGAGTCAGTCACCATTTGCAAGAATCTGCACACACTCGCAACTGCTAAATCCGGAAGAACCGTGCCAACATCAACTTGGACTTGGAAGTGCTTCAACAATTCGCGTGATTGGTGTGATTGATGCATCAGTTTAGAGAGGACTCACCCATTTGTGACACTGTCCAACTCGGTGGTCCTCTTTACTTCTTTGCTAGCTGCGTCCGTAGAGCCAGTGCATGTCTTCTTCGAAGCTCCGTTTTCCATTCTTGCCATACAAACTCCTATACGGAATGGTATTCGGTGGGGGAGGGGAGATGAACAAAGTAAAGGACCGACCAGTTTCACCTGCGTGCCCCGTCTCTCGCCGCATCTGGTGGTTGAACCGGCATCTCTCCAAGTTTATGCTCGCGGTCGCTGTCCCCCAGCTCTCTCCTGCAAGCCCGCCCTGATCTCCTGTCCATGCGTCGCGCATCCGCATGCGCGTGCGACGCTCTTCATTATCCAACTTTCTATACTCGTGTAGAAGTCCCTTGAGTCATGCAGATCATCCGCATCCTCACCACCCTCACTCTCGCGCTCAGCGCCGTCGTGTCCGCGAATGCCGACCAGAGTACCTCCAGCGCCTCGGACGGCACCCTCGCCGGCGGCAACGCCGCATGCGGTGCCGAGCGTATCCGCAAGCCGTGGGACTCGTTGACCAAGGAAGAGCAGGACACGTACGTCGAAGCCGCGAGCATCGCGATCAAGAACGGCATCGTGAGCGACTTTTCCGCCATGCACATCGAGAGCATGGGCGAAGCGCAGGCTCACCACTCGTGCGCGTTCTTCACGTGGCACCGTCGCATGCTGCTCGCGTACGAGAGCTACTTGCGCGACCTCGGTCCAAAGTACGCGTGTGTCACGATCCCGTACTACGACGTGCACACGGCATACGTCAAGGCCGCCAACAAGAAGTGCAGCAACCTGTATGAATGCTCGGACATCTTCCGCGGCATCGGTGGTCCAACCACCTCGTCGCAGGTGTCGTTGACGCTGAACGGTGAGGCCACGACCGGCTACGAAGTCAAGGGTGCGCCGTTCACCAGCAGCTGTGACGACAAGAACAAGAACTGTGGTGTCATCACGCGGAACTACCTCAACAAGCGGTCGGTGCCGTCCGGTGCCGGCTTCGCGTCGTTCCAGAGCATCGTCTCGCGCTCCTCGGACTACGCGACGTTCCTCGAAGCCATTCAATTCGGTGTGCACAACGAGGTGCACAATGCCGTCGGTGGCGCCATGTGCACGTTCGCGTCGCCACGCGATGTGTTCTTCTTTTCGTGGCACTCGGCCATTGACATGTTCTTGCACACCTACCACTTGTGCCAGATCGGAGTCCCTCTCACGGACGCGCAACTCAAGACTTCGCTCGCAGCGTTTACCGAGGCTTCGCAGAAGTGCGGAGGTGTCTCTGGCGTCGGTGCTACCTCCAAGGTGGTGCAGAACGTGAAGGTGAACGGCAAGCTTGTGGACGTCACGCAGCACCCAACCTTGGGCAAGTACTTTGCCCACGTTGGCGATGAGATGTGGAACTACGGCGACCCACGGAAGCTCGGAGACTACAGCTACACGTACGAGCTGCCTGAGATCTTCACCAAGCAGCTTTTGAGCAACAAGGACATGTGCGCTGGTTTCAACAAGGTCGTGGAGACTCCAGCTCCAACCCCAGCTCCAAAGCCAACGACGGCTTCCCCAAAGCCAACGACGGCCACTCCAACGGCGAGCAAGCCAACCTCGGCTCCAGCTCCGGGCGTGACTTCCTCGTCCTCCTCTGGATCTGGATCGGGTTCGGAAGTGACTATTGAGGTGCCAACGCAAAAGCCAACGGAAAAACCGACGGAAAAGCCAACCGCGAAGCCTGCTGATGGCTCGGACGACGACGATGTGCCAACGGTGAAGCCTGCTGGCAGCTCGTCGGATGATACCAGCTACGGCGGCAACAGCGGCTACGGCGGCAACAACGGTCACAGTGGCAACAATGGATACGGATCGGACGAGAGCGAAGACGATGAAGGTGGCAAGACTACGAGCTCCAGCAGCGGTGAATCCTATGCCAACGTTGGTTACGACGCCTACGGCAACAGCATCGTCCAGTCGACGGAGACCCACAGCGGTATCATCATCTCGGAACCAACGGGCAGCTCTGCTTCGGGCTCGGTCGCTGGTGCTGACGTTGGCTCGGTCAACTCGACTGGAAACGCCACTGAAGTGGCTACCTCTGGAGACTACTGGGTCTGGGTCAAGACCACTTACGACGGTCTCGTGGCGCGTTTCGAAGGCAACATGGAGCTCGTGGCGGAACAAATGCAGCTCATTGAGTGCCAGGCTTTCGACAATGTGTTCGGCGTGACGGAGTTCTCGGATGAATTCGTCAAGAACTTCCACTTGTCGTCGGGTCGTCCAACGTGTGGGAAGAAGGTCGATGAAATCGCCTCCGGAAATGTGACGGTCGCTGTGGAGACCACCGAGTTCAAGGCTGAGACCATCACGTTCGCCAGCGACGATGTGATCCAAGCTGTGAAGGAAGAATACACTCCATTGACGACTTCTGCCCAGCCGCTCATTGATCCAGCCTACGTCAAGGTAGCGGAGGCTGCGATCGCCAAGGCTGCGGATTCGGCGCCAGCTACCAACTCGGCCAACAGCGGTGCTACTCAAACTGTCGTGACTCCAACCAAGGGCTCTGTCGGTGTTGTCGGTGCGGACTCGGCCAACGACGACGCATCGGACGACGCGGACGCCACCACTGCTCCCGTCGCCCCAGTCACCCCAGCTCCAACCAAGCTTCGCGCGGCCAAGAAGAAGATCTGCGACTACTAAGTTGCTCTCGGACGCTGATGCCGCCCACGTCATGGAAAAACATGCATCGGATACTCGTAATTCGTTTGTAACTTTGTAATCCACAGCAAAAGTTTTGTCATTTTCGTTCCCTGTGCATTTCACCTACCGAATCCTTGCTCTAGAGTGCTCGAGAACCCGACCGTTCTGCTGCACACAAGACAAAGAGGAACATGCGCAGTGTGTGTGTGCATCCAAATTATCAAATATATTTTAAGGCTCTCTCACATTTCTCCAACTACCTGTTTCTATGCTTCCTGGTCGAGCAAGGTCTCGTACACGGCCATGATGCTCTCGGGAGTGATCAATCGGAACTGTTCGTTGAGCAGCAAGAGCGCACGGTACACGCGCGCGATCTTCCTGCGGTCCTCCACACCCATCTTGGTCGTGGCGTGCTGCTGGCGCTTCTCCATGAGGATCTCGACGCGCGTCTCCATGCTGCCAGGCACCCCCGTCGCATCGTCCAAACCGTCGTCGCCACTCGCACCACTCAGTGCGGAAAAGCTGCGCGAGAGCCACATGAACCCGTTCGTGCCCAAGATGATGTCCACGCCGATGCCCGGGAGCGTGACCATGTGCTGTTTCATGCGCTTCACGAGCGGCGGCGCGACCTGCACGAATTGTCCGTTCTCGAGCTTGCCGTACCGCAGACTGCGCGTGTGCAAGCTGAGCGACCCGTCGTAGCGCACTTCCTGGATCTCGGCGCTGATCAAGTCGTTCTCAACAAAAAAGTTGCGCATCTGCAGTTGATCTTCGTACGTTCGTCGTCGCTGGGCACCCCCCGGCAGCGTGACGGAGCTGAGCATGAGCGACGCGTCCTGTTGGCCATTCACGTCCACTTTCCAGCGCTTGTTGCCCACTTCCGTGATGCGTCCCACGACGATGTCGCCGACTTCGCCAATGTAGCGCGACACCAGCGGACGCACCGTGATGAGCTGGTTCACCTTCTCGACGACGCCCGCGACACTCGCGATGAGCTCGTTGTTGCTCATGTACGTGCCGTGACCGCGCAGGAACGCGCCAGTTTCCGTGCTGATCACTTGTCCCGGCGTCACGACCACGATCTGGTGCTCGTCCTGCAGCTGCTGCGCGTCGTGGCGGTGCATCGCGACGTCTCCGTCGGCGTCATAGTGGTCCTCGTCATGCGCGCTCGGGTGACTGCGCACTTGGATCTGCATCTTCGTCTCGGATCTGGCGAGTCGATTCGATCGGGTTGCGCTTTTTGCATTGGTTGGTGGCATCATGAGCAAACCCTCTCGTCGCGTGGGCCACACTAATCCCACCCAACAACAGCTTTTCCGCCAATCAATGGCCATTACGACCAACTTTTTTCAAGGTGGAGATTTTTGTGTGGGAATGATGGATGATTGTTTCACCCGTCCCGTCCCTCCGTCCGCAGATGTGCCGCCTCGGTTGCCCATGTTGATGTTGCTGGTCTCTACTGGTCGTCGCCACTGCTGCAGCACCACTTCCACTTCACTATCCCAGATCCCCCACACACCACACAACCCCGCACCACCACCACCATCGTCACCACCATCGTCACCACCACCACCATCATCACCACCATCGTCATGCCTGTGCTTACGACTCGCAGCGGATCGGCGCCACCCGTCGTGGGTGTGCTCGGCGGCGGCCAACTGGGTCGCATGATGGCTGCTGCCGCACACCGTCTCGGCATCGAGTTGGTCGTGTTGGACCCACAAGGCGCGCAATCGCCCGCGGGTCAATTCGGGGTCAAGGCGATCGCCGGCAGCTTCACGAACGAAGACGACATCGCCACTCTGGCGGCGCAATGCGACATCCTCACGGTCGAGATCGAGCACGTGAATGCGTCGTTCCTGGGTCAATTGCAGACGCGCGCGGAGAAGCCCGTCGCGGTGCACCCGTCGCCTGCGACCATCGCGCTGATCCAGGACAAATACAACCAGAAGCAGTTCTTCGCCCAGGTCGACGGGATCCACGTCGCGCCGTACCAGATCGTGACCTCCGTTGCGGACGCGCGACAAGTCGGGGTTGCGTTCGGGTACCCGTACATGCTCAAGTCGCGCTTGTTTGCGTACGACGGCAAGGGGAATGCCGTGGTCACCAAAGCCAGCGACGTGGAAGACGCGTTTGCGAAATTGGGCGTGAAGCAGGATGGCGACGCGCCGGTGATGCTGTACGCCGAGAAGTGGGTGCCGTTCACGAAAGAACTCGCCGTGATGGTCGTCAAGTCCAGCGACGACGTGCGCGCGTACCCGGTCGTCGAGACCACGCAGAAGGACAGCATCTGCGACACGGTGCTGGCGCCCGCGCAGATCTCGCAAGAAACCTACGCCAAGGCCAAGCAAATGGCGTTCCACGCGATCTCGCAGCTCGACGGCAACGGTATCTACGGAGTCGAGCTCTTCCTCACTGCTGACAACGACGTATTGCTCAATGAGATCGCTCCACGACCGCACAACTCGGGTCACTACACGATCGAAGCGTGTGAGACCGACCAGTTCGAGCAGCACCTGCGCGCGATCTGCGAACTGCCATTGGGCGGCTGTGACTTGCGTGTGAACGCTGCACTCATGGTGAACGTGCTCGGCTCGAAGAACGCGAGCGAGGACGAGAGCTACGCGCAGCTCCGCAAATGTTTGTCCGTGCCCGGTGCGATCCCGCACTTTTACGGCAAGGCGGGTGCTGTGCGCGCTGGCCGCAAGTTGGGCCACTTCACGGTCGTCGCCAACAGCGTCCAGCAATTGAAAGAGCGTGCGACGCAGATCGATCCGGAAATCGCGCACAACGCGGGACTCGCCGAGTCGGCAGCTGTTGTGGGCATCGTCATGGGCTCGGACTCGGATCTGCCCACGATGGCGGCGGCCGCCGAGATCCTCGAGAAGTTCCACGTGCCGTACGAGCTCAGCATCGTGTCTGCGCACCGCACCCCCGGCCGCATGTACGAGTACGCGCAGAGCGCGTTCCGTCGTGGACTCAAAGTCATCATCGCGGGAGCCGGCGGTGCGGCTCACTTGCCAGGGATGATCGCGGCGCTCACGCCGTTGCCAGTGATCGGTGTGCCCGTGAAGACCAGCACGCTGAACGGGCAAGACTCGCTCTTGAGCATCGTGCAAATGCCGCGCGGCGTGCCCGTGGCCACCGTGGCGATCGGCAACTCGACGAACGCCGGTCTGCTTGCCGTGCGCATGCTTGGCGACAAGTACTTGGTCGCGATGGAGGAGTTTTTGGAAGCGCAGAAGCTCGAAGTCGACGGCAAGATCGAGCAAATGAGTCAACAGGGCTGGAAAGAGTACATGAACAACATGAAGACCCACTAGAATCAAATCGAATCAACACTACAGCACTTTTTTGTTTTTGCTTTCCCACCAACTCCTTGTTTTCAAGTTCATTTGCCTGCTTGTTTCTTTTAAAAACAACACACAACAAGACCAGTGGAAAAGAAAAGCCTACTACTGTTGCGTGTTCATTGCTCAATGCTTCTTCATCTTGAGCCCTTTCAATTGGTTCTTGAGCAGCTTTGGAGTTTGTTTGTTGCGCTTCAAGGAGCTGCTCAAGTCGTCGTCAGTTCCGGCGAAATGCGGCACGTTCTTCCAGTAGATGAGTCCCGCGACACTCACGGCGAACCACGTGAAGCTGAGCCACCAGATGAAAAAACCAAAGAACGACGCGTGGAACTCGGGCGTGACGACGTTGAAGTGCGCCATGCCCTTGACGAACGCCGCCAGTTTCTTCTGTTCAATCTCTTCGCCGAGCTGATAGGCGCCGAAATCCGGAGGTGTGGTGTCCGGGAGCACATCGACCGACGACGTCGTGCCACTCGCGAGCGACGCTGGCGGGGTGAGCCCTCCCACTCGGGTCAACAGGAACAGCACGCCATCGAAAAAGCCCAGCGACGTGCCCGTTTGTCTCGCCAGCAGCACGGCCGACGCCAAGATCGTGCCCACAGGCGCCAAGTACTGCACGGCGATGATTGGGAGGTAGTTGAACTGGATGCGCACTTTGGACTTCAACAATTCGCCGTCAACAAACCCGGGGCGACGCACGAGCGAGATGATCGCGTCTTTGATCTCCACCAAGAAGAACTGCAAGTGGTCGCGGAAGCAGACCACCCGCACGAGCAGACTGAACAGCACAATGTAAATGCGGATCGTGTCGAACTGCGATTCCTTCAGCGTAAAAAACGCGGACTGCGCGAACCGCGCTTCGTCGTCCGCATTCGCGAAACAATCACGGACGAGCGCACGTGGGGAACACTTGACCAGGTATGGCGGCACAAACGCGTCCAGCGAGAGCGCTTTGATCCAGCACACGGAGATGAGCAGTGGCGACAGCATATTGAAGTGCAGCAGCACTTTCTGGAGTTTCGAGCCCTGCGGATCGCTGGTCATCTCCGAGTACATGCGCGCGAAGCGGAACGCCGGCAGAAACGACGTGCACGCAAACACCCCAGCGAGCAGCGCCATGTTGGCAAACAACGCCAAGCGCGCGGTGCCCCCCACTTGGGACACATTCTCGATATCTTCGTCGACGAACCCGAGCGTGCGCAGCACGATCTCGAGGCGCGCGCCAACGGCGTCGGCACCGGACTCGACATCAAAGTCAAACAACTGTTTCGGTGCGAAGATCACAAAGAACGCGAGGACGAACCCGAGGAAGCCGATGCCGACTCCCAAGCGCGCCTCGTACGTTTCAAGACCCTGCGCGAACTTGATCTGCAGAGGGAACCACAACGCCACAATGAGCGCCGAGACGAGACCGTACGCGCTGATCTCGGGATGGTATCCACCGCTGGCAGCACCAGTCGCACTACTAGCGGCGTCATCGGCAAAGAACCATGGCTTGGCGAATGCGACGACGTCGCCGAAGAAGCACGCCGTGAGCGTCGAGGTCACGACGATCACGAGCATCTCGTAGAGCTCGTAGAAGAGCGTCTGCTGGAACACACCGTGCTCGGTCTTGGCCACTTTCACGTAGAACGCCTGCATCTTCTCATCGGCGGACAGGGGCGTCGTCGTCTGCGGTTTGCTACCGCCCTTGGTCTTGCTGCTGGTAGTCGACGCAGCTTTGCCGTTGAGCGTGTTGATGAGGTCGTCCTCGGGGGGCAGGAAGAACGTGAGACCGTTCACAAGCAGCGACGCGAGACTGAAGTACGTGCGCAGGCGGAACTGGAAGAACGCCGCGAGGAGACCCGCGATGAATTCCGGAGGGAACAGCGCCATGCTCTTTATTGACACCCGTGGCGAAGTGAGCTGATGCGCAGGGGAGGGGAGAGGGAGACCGCAATCGACGAGTGGCGCGATGAGCAATAATGGGAGCAATGATCGGATACGTCGGATCAGCAACCACAACAACAACACAAACTGTGACACCACTGACCGCACATTATTTCAGCCAATCCGAATGCATGAGTGGACATTTTCGACCAATGAGAGGGAGCTGAGGTGCGTTTTCCCTTGTCGCCACAAAGTCGCGACAATTCGCAAATGAGCGTGATGGTTGCTGGACGCATCGAGAGTTCAGATCTCCTAACAGGACAAAAGATACTTTTTCTTAATGCGGAGAACAGAGCAGCAATGCTGTCTGGATGGAGTAAACACTGGAGCGCAACGATCTTTATTTTCTTTGGTTTACCTAGGAGTATCACACGCGAATGGAGGCGTCCTGGCGCAAGCACGAAAGAAAATAGGAAGGCAATCTCGTAGGAAACGCCGATTATTGTGTGTGTGTGTGTGTGGGAGCAGGAACTGCTGATTTCTCGCAGCGTACGGCTTCCAACGAACAATAGTAAAGGATTTGCAGCGTGATGCTGGCAGCGACGAATTAAATATTCTTTTGTTGTTGCTCGGTCTGTTTGGTCTCACAGGTCAGCACACATACGTGGCGTCGAGATACGAATTCGACGCGCTGCTCTGCGGCGAGCGCTCCAGGATGTCAATCTGCTGGCAGTTGGTGCTTGTGACCTCTCTCGCTCGCTCTTTGGTGTCGGACAACCGCTCTCGCAGGATCCACAGCCCCCACGCGACCGAGATCATGAACGCCACGAACGCGATGAAGCAGAACGCCGCGCCGGCTTTCAGCGACGAGCAGTGCACATTCGGCGCGAGCGCTTTGCAGTACGCCACGTAGTCGCTCGCAGCCACCGCGCACCCAGCGCTGAGCAGCATGACCGTGAAGATCGCGTCCACCGCGATGCTAAAGTGGGCCGGGACGCGCACCGCGGTCGTGGCGTACACAAAGCCCATCCAGAGCATCGTGTACATGGCCGCCGAGTACGTCACGACCATCGCAAAGTTGACGGTCGGACCGCCGAAATACACCGTCACCACGAGTTTCTTGCCTTTCTCGGTCGAGCGGATCTCGTCTTTGCCCTGGAAGCTCGCGGCGATGAAGGTCAGCGCGAGCAGTGCCGACACGAATTGCAGCACGCGCATCGCGAGCGTGATGTACTGGTGGTACTGCTTGCCGAACCAGCGCGCCATCTTGGTCTTGCGTTTCTTTCGAGGTCGCGCGCGGATCTTTTTTCTTTTTCCTTTCACAAGCGGAGCTGCTGGCGGTATGGAGCTGGAGCAGAGTGCTGGACGATCGCTGGCTGGACAGACAGAAAGAGTGAGCGCAAGCTTCAGCGCGTGTCGTGAACGCTGAGCGCAGCGGAGGGGCGTTGGCAGATATGGAACGAATGAATCGCTCGTCTTCTGGACGCATGCAGGAACTGATGCCCTTGCGCATGTCAAGCGAGCGACAGAAGGTTCGATCTCGGATACATCGAAAGAGGGTGCAATGTGCTTATATGTGCTTTCATGGGGTTGGTTTGTGCAAAGAATGGCTTCGATGGATAGGAAATGTGAGTGGTGTCGACATGTCCACAACGGGCGTAGTTTTACATTTGCGTCCACTTTTCTCATCTTGTGCTGAATAGCTCCATGTGTTTCAAACACTAGCTAATCGTTTTATTCCATAAAAGTGGATGAGATAACAGATGTCAGTATGCGAATGCATTACTGCTCGATTCGAGTTCTCGAGTTCTTCTTGACCATCTGAAAATGCTTCCGAGAAAAAGTGGTTTGAAGTGCAATGTGCGACGCCGTTCGAGAACGAACGCAGCATTTGCCAGTTGTTTCTCCTTCGTTATCTCTGTGCGAGCGCTGCTGCTATCTTTGCACGCCAGCGTGCGTTAGCAACGCCAATAAGGAACACCGCAGCATGTGGTTTCTTTTCTCGCCAAAATTTTCAAGATGCATGTTGGGAATGATGATAGTGGGAGGAAACGCAAGAATAGAAATGCGATACTTCTCGCACACATTCGCCACATGTCCATACCCGACACTTGTACCACGCTCTTTCGGCTGTGAACAGTGCCGACGACGGATGCAGTCCACAAACATACCCCAGGTCGCACAAGAGCCTGTCCAGCTACAGCAGCGTTCGATTGTCGGGAACAGTGAACCCATACGCACGCACACATCGTTATTAATTGCACGCGAGCGAAAGACAGCCATCTCGCCACGAACGAGGATCGCCGGCTTTGTGTTCCAAGCGACCGCGGCGCTTTTGGCTATCGCGATCGCTGGCGAGTTGTTGTTTTTGTTGTCCGTGCAAGCGGCAACAGGATCCTTTCACCAACCGTGCCAACGCATTCTCTTGTTGTGCCATGCATGTTTTTGTGTGTGTGCGTTGGAGTGGAAATATACGAACGGCAAAAAGAAACCACTTTAGTTTTGAACCCACTGCTCACTTCCTCTGGCTGTCGACAGACACCAGCGAGACATCCAGCGCCAGTTCGTTGATGCAGGAGTTGAGACATCGTTCCATTTTTGTGAGTGGATTTTTATCCTCTTCACCACACACAGTTGAAAGTCAGCGAAAAGGCGCACATCAGGAGATTGCTCACCAACGAAACAGCTCCGACAACCAAGCTCGATCTGGTGATAAACCTCCGCACACAGAATGGATTTGTCGAGCGAGGAGAAGCGAATACCACCGACTCGCTGATTCCCCCAACTGTGTCGAACATTGCAATATCCATATTTTCAACCCATTGTACTTGCGTTCTTCTGTGTCGAGAAACATCCAAAAACCCGTTTCACAGGTTTTCCTCTGCAACGTTGACCGACGTTGACCCAATGGATGCAGATCCATAGTGAAACGCATACAGGAGTGTACCTATTGTTGTCGGTCCGCACGACACTGACGAGAGCGACGCGTGCCTTCCGTTCGCTCCAGATGCGTCGAGCGAGAGAGTGCGGGTGTGTTTCCTTTTTGTGTGTATACTCGCTGGAAGATCGTGGCGTTTCTTCCGTTATCTCCTCGGTTCTTTCCTTTCCTTTCTTACCGCTCACCCACTATGGCAAGATGTAGCCAATCACATCCGCATTTGTCTGCGTGCTGGATTCTTCTTCACAATGTCCAGCAAAAATGACTATTTCGGATAAAGAATCGCTACAAATAACCAGAAATCAGGACATACGTTCACTCTGGAGAGGCGGAAATAGCTGCTCGGAAAAATCAGTTCGGAGCGAGGGGATGGGAAGGGGAGATGGGAGGGTATATTTAGCGAACGATGGGTCGTTGGAACAGGTGGAAAAGGCGATGAGTTTGGTCGAGATGAGATGAACGCAGCGGACTTAAGTGGAAGAGGGAGAAAAGCGTGCTCACAGTTGGGGAAGTAAGTGGTAAACGTCGATAGATGGACTGAGTTGAGGTGTCCCACACCACGCGATTACGCCGTTTCCTGCCGCTTCAAAGGCAACCGGCGATTATGCCGTCCGTTCGTTTGGTCGCTCGCCTTCACGGAAGCGGACGGGCGAAGTGGGTCTGGTCGGGTCTGGTCCCTTCATGCGGTACACGCTGAAGCCAACGCTCAAGGAAAAGGAAGTCGCTGAGGATGTGGATTGTAGTTTGCGCTTCCTTGTTGAGATAATATGTGGTGTCATCTAACCTATCGTACAGTTTCTCTCTCTCTCTTGCAAGAGAATGTGGGGAATGAGGATGCTGGAGATAGCGCGCACAGGTCTGGTTTCCTCTTCAGTAGAAAATAGAAAGAAAAATAAAAAATAAATATCGTCGTCTCTATTCTTCTAATGACGCGGTGTGGGGAAACGACTGCCTGCATCTTTCTCCTTCAGCGCTCTCGACCTCTCCGTCTTCACGACGTCGCCACCACGACTGCCTCTTCCGTCACTGTCTTGCTGCCGGAAATGATCTCATACTGGCACGCAGAGCCGTCAATAAAGTTCGTCGCGTCAAACTTGAGGTACAACTTCGTCGCCACGGGTCGCAACGCAGAGTACGCCGCAGAAATGCCGCGAATCAACCCGTGCTCACTCGCGTCCAGCGACCGCTGCGCGATCCGCAAGTCGTAGCACCGCTCGAACGCGCGCACCGAGTACCAGTTGCTCTGCAGACCGCACACGCTCACGACACAGTTCACTTGCGAACGCACATCGTAGTTCACAATCGCCGACTCCAACGGACTCGTCTCCTTGTCGTAGAACACCACGATCGCTTCGTCGCCGTTGATCTTCTCGACTGCCTGCAACGCGCTGTTCGCCCACGTCGACACGATCTCTTTCACTGGCGGCGGGGTCTTCTCCTCGGCTTGCTCCGACCCGGTGATCTTGTTCAAAATGCCACGCAAGCGGCCGTTCGCGACCTTCGCGTCCTCCGACGTCGCAAAGGACTCGACACCCGACGTCGTCGCACCTTCCACTGCGACACGGGTCACCAGAACGAGCTGCACCACGACGGCCGCCACCACATATCGCACAAAGCTCAGCTGCATCTTGTGTTTCGGTATTAATATAAAAAAGAGAGAGGAAATGGGATCGAACCGCTCGCTTCGAGTCGATCGGACGGGAGGAAGGGTGGAGGAGGGGATTCAGGGATCGCGAGGGATGTTAGCGAGTGCGGACGAAATGAAAAATGGCTCAGCTTTTGTCGCGGTTCGGGAGGCCGTTCTTGTCTGTCTTGTCGGTGGATTATTTTGGATTGGGTGCGGTTTACGTTGGTTGTGGGTCTTCTTCTTGTCTTGTGCGCTCGCAACGTGCGAGTGAATGACTGTCGGAGGGGAAGAGCTACGTAGCGATTGTACTGGGTGCGCTGGGTGTGTGGTTCTTGTTGTTCGCTGCGGCTCAACGACGCCAACTCACTTTCGAAACCCTAGTCCCCATCCACCGATCTGTGCTCCCTACCCCTGGACCCTAATCTGCATAAAGAAAAGGTGGTGACTTCCGAGAGAGAACATTTTGAGAGGGAGGAGCCGCCAAGTATCCGATCCAAAAACCAGGTGAGAAAAGCTGCAGCGCCTCTACAAACGCATATCCCTGAGATCCGGATCGACTCGCTCGACCAGATTCTCTTTTTTTATCCCTGCACCAATGCATCCAACTGCAGCAATCTGCATCGTGTTCAGCGCACGATGCGTTTATAGAGGAGTTCTTTTTCTCGCTTTTGGAGAGGATTGTGGCTGCGGGAAGCGCCGCGTTTCGCGTAATCACTCACAATGCGACGCGCTCTTAATAGAGGCCTCTTCAGTCGATGCGACAGTGATTATGGTGTCCCATTCGCTCCGAACAGAGGAGCGCAATGGACATAAACTCCACACACACACGGTGGAGTCAGAGACACGGCGTTGTGTGCATGTTGCTGACGTGTGATGCCTGCTCGGGAGTGTGTGAATGGCGCTCCTGCGTCTCCCTCCCTCCATCCACAATCAAGTGAAGGAAGGCATCGACCCGACTCACAATGTGCTGCTGATGCGGCCGAGTGAAGGTTTGCACTTTGGTACTGTACTGTCCGGTTGAAGGGTAACGGGGTGGCGAGTCTTTGTTCGCTCTCTCTTTCTTTTCTCTGTTTTGTCTTTCTCCTTTTGCTCGCTTGGTCGAGGATGTACTGATCATGAGGGAATGTTGACGCGCATGCATGACAGGGCACATAGCCATTGGATTAATTCGAAGCGCATAATCTTTGGAAGCTGCTGACACAAGCGAGTTGGTTTTGTATTGCTCGACAGCAGAATGGCTGGCTTTGAAGCGGCAGACGAGAGCGTGAGTGCCTCTCGAAACGAGACAAGCTCAGCAGATGGCGTTACTGCCAAATGGATAGGGAGCTCCCCCATTCTCGTCATGGACTCATTTCCACGCTGCTTGCAGGCTGTATTACGGCAGTTTTTCGCTGTGGGACATTTTGAGGTCACGGACAGTGCGTGTTTACGATCCTGACTATTGTTTTGCCTGCCTTGCTGGTGCCATTTACGCGTGCTTCGCGACGGTGCTCTCCAATGCGCTCTGAATGGCTCCGCTCAGTTCGTCGACCACTTTGCCGTGCTTGAACACTTTGAACGTTGGCAACGCCGACACATCGAACGCATTCGAGATGTCCTGCGACACAACAACGAGTAGCACGAGGTCAAGGTCAGTTGCGCTTTGCGGAATGCCATCCGATTCGGTCCACGCGTGCTGCAGTTCGTTTGCAAAAGCCACCCACCTCCATTTCGTCGGCATCCACTTTCACAAACACCACCGAAGGATACTTGCTGCTGAGCGCTTCGAAGAACGGCGCGATGGCCATGCACGGCTGGCACCACGACGCCCAGAAATCCACGATCATCTGTCCGCAGCAGCATTGCACCCATGCATGCGCGAGCAACCCATTGTCAGCAAAGAAACACACACCCTCCCGTGAGACAGCACGGCTCGTTTTGGCTTCCACATCTTTGTTCATGAGGATGCGAATGGTACCGCGCCGTCATCGTCGGGTGTACCGTAAAGGAGCAGCTGCAGTGGTACTTACCGCCTTGCCCGACGTTGCGTTTTGCTCCAAGAGCTCCTGCCATTGCTCATCGGACGTTACCTTGACCACATTTGGCTTGCGCTGGCGAAGCGCTGCCTCCGACCCACTGCCTTCGACTTGCTGCTGTTCCGAGACGGGTTTCTCGTCTTCCGGCAATGCCACTTCCACGTAGTGCTTCTTGATCTTCTCTTCAAGAGCGTTCTTGTCGGCACCGCGAAGCTCATCGCATCGCACACCATTGCGGAAGAACTGGAACGTTGGCATCGCAGTCACCCCGCATCCGCGAGAGATCTCCTGCAAACATGCATGCGAGATCATTCGTTCAGGTTTCGATTCTTGTCGAATCGGCATCGGACACGAAAAGCGCACCTTCATCTCGTCCACGTCGACCTTGAGGAAGAGCGTGCACGGGTACTTGTTGCTCAACTCATGGTAAATTGGCGCAATGTAGCGGCAAGGACCGCACCACGACGCCGTAAAATCCACCACGAGCTACAGTAGGATGCACATGGGTGCGCAAAAACACAAAAACGAGTTAGCCTTGCGGTGGCAATCTCGTTCTCGAATACGATGTGCTCGAAGGTAGCCAAGTGTAATCACACAGCGCGTAAACACTCACAGATCGCTTCGTGTTCTTGGATTTTTGCTGCAACTCCTTGAACTGCTCCACGGATTTCACATGAATCACGCGGCTCTGCAACGCGCATGCATCCACATCCAGTTAGACACCACGTCCAGAAAGAAAACGACACACTGCAGCGAAAGGTACTTGCGTTTTCGAAAAGAGCCGCGTCGTTGTGCCCCAGTACGTTCACACGCACCCACTCCCACAAAGCCTGCAGTACGATCAGCGCAATGGGGAAAAGCGCATACACTGGGAAACAAAATCCACCGATACAGATCTACGGTGCAGGAACGGATTTTTCAGTTAGTCGATAATCATCCGCGCGATAGCAAAAGAGCAATCACAAACGATCCAGTGCATCCAGAAGAACAGTTCGCATCGGAGCAATCAGACACGCTGAGAGTAAGGAGCTCGTTGACGCTCTTTAGAGCGAGTTCCATGGCAGTGCTGCAGGTGGTGGTGGTGCAGAGCAGCACTCGAGCGAAAGCGCCAGAAAATGTCATCATTGGACCCATTTCGCACGAGTAATCACGGAAACAGGCGGGAGATACGCGAGCGCACACGTGCGGCACGACTCACACACCGTACGGCGCAGTGTGACACACGATCCCACACATCTCTCTCTATCCAGACATGGACTTACCGTCGACATGGTCGCGCGATTGCCTTCGATTCACCTCTCGTTTTCCTTGTCGAGCAAATCTGTGTGTGTGAGGAGAAAGAGGGGCTTCTATTGAAGCGGCGACCTGCACTCTCTTGATAGTACAGCAGAGCGCATTTTACAGGACTCAGAGGACCAGTACTCAGCAACATACAGTACGTGCATGCCTCGAATACTGCGCTGTCCTTCTGTTTGTGTTTGTTTGTGTAAGTGTTAAGTTCTGCGAAGGTTCTCGGCGGTTCTTCTAGAGAGAGATGTTGAAATTGCATAAAACCTCGTTTTGTCTCCCATGTGACAAAGGAAAAACCTTTTTGTGTTTTTTGTGGGTGCTTTTGTGTGTGGGAAAAACGACGGTCGCTTCTAGACCACCAAGAAAAGCGCGGCCATTTGGATAAACAGAGCACAAGCAGGATGCGCGACAAAGGAGGCAAGGCACCAGGCGGCGCGAAGGCTCGCGACGCGAAGAAGAAGAAAGAAAAGGGCGGCACCCGCTCGTTCGTGACGTCGGCCGAAGACCTCGAGCACCGAAACTTTCTCGAAGAGCAGAAGCAAACGGCACGTAAAGTGCGTCGCGCTGATGGCTCCGATGGCTCCGACGACGATGGCAGCGACGACGACAGCGACGACGACAGCGAAGAAGGCGGCGACGAGAACATCGTCGCGTTCGAGCGTGTGCCGCAAAAGTCGCTTTTCGGGTTCTCGCAGTCGGCTGATGGACCAGCGATGGAGGCCAAGCCAAAGAAGAAAAGCGGCGTCGCAGGCATCTTGAAAGTGGAAAACCCAAACATGAAGGCAGCACAGAACAAGGTCATGAAGGCGAAGGATATGACCGGCGGCGTCGAGCAGCAGCTTTCTCGACGAGAGAGGTGCGTTGTAACTCGTGTGTGTTGGAGGTTTTTATATGGGTACACAATACTGATATTGTACATTGTATGTGACTGTCCGCGTTGAGCAGAGAAGCGATTGAGAAGGAGCAGGCTGCTGCTCGTTACTTGAAGAAGCACTTGGCCGGCGAAACGGTGCGTTGTGTCTTTTGTTTTCTCTCTGTTCGTTGTGAATCGCTGTGCAAGCGCAGTAGTTGACATGGAGTTGCATTGCAGGAAGAAGCGAAGAAGGATCTGGCGCGTCTTCAAGAGGTGAAGCGACGTCGCGAGGAAGCGGAGCAGAGAAAGAAGGAAGAAGAAGCGGGTATGTGTCTTTGTACTTTTTGTTGATCAGGACGATGATCACGTCCAGTCCCGTGGCTCACAAGAGATCAATTGTGCCGAATCGTTGCAGCTGCTGCCGAGCGTGAAAAGGCGAAGAAGAAGGTCGTTCAGAAGGATGATGGTACGTTGGTGCTTGCATGGATGATGTGGGGAGTGAAGCGTCTAACGTGGATCGTTGCTCTTTGCTGCACCAGACGAACCTCTGGACGCCCGCGCTATTAAGGCGTTGAAGCCGAACGTGTTGAAGGACTACTTGAAAGAACGCAACTTGTCGATCCAAGGACAGAAGAAGGATCTGGTCCAGCGACTCATCGACTACGAGAACGAACGCGCGCTATAGACCCACTTACAGACACACATAGCAGTTAGGTATTGCAATGCGTTTCCTCAACACGAATATGTACATGTTGCGTCTCCTTGGTTTTCTGTGCGTGATTCGCATCTCTCTTTGAAGCACGCATTCGCAAGTTTTCTGGTGACCATATTTCAGTCTGGATATTGTGTTCGCATTGAGCGGTTTCAAGTGTGTTAACTATCGCACTTTGCCGGAGCATCGCAGTACTCCGATCTCACATACCGAGAACAAACTGCTCACTTTGCAGGCGATCCAGTATCAGCAAAATAGCAAAAAGCAACGACACCAAGATGGAGCGCATGAACGCAGAGATTGTGGCGAACGTGATCGGAGAGAAAGTGCTGCAATCCCTCGAACAGCAAGAGCAGCACCTCGACGAGAAGATCAAGCGGTTGGAAGCGGCCGATGACGACGAGTTGGAGCGCCTGCGCGAGCGCCGCATGCAGCAGATGAAGCAGAACGCGCACAAGGCGCAGGAGCTGCGCGCCAAAGGACACGGCGAGTACGCGACGATCACGGACACGAAAGAGTTCTTTGATGCCATGAAGCAAAGCGACAAGACCGTCGTGCACTTTTTCACGCCCGCGAATGCGTTCTGTGAACTGGTCGACGGTCATTTGGAGCGACTCTCGAAGCACCACATTGAAACGCGGTTTGTGCGCTTGAACGCCGAGAAGTCCGAGTACCTCGTGGACAAACTGGGCGTGTGGATGATCCCATGCATCGCGCTGATCAAGGACCAGAAAGTAGTGAAGATGATCCAGGGGTTGGACGAGTTGGGCGGGACTGACAAGTTCTCGACGGCGTTCTTGGCGTATTTCATTGGACTGCACAACGTGCTCAAGTACGACGGCGCAGACCCAGAGAGCCCGCTGGACTCCTGCGGTGGCGCATACATGAGCGGCAGCCAGCCTGCGTCTGCTTCCCAGCTGCAGCAGCAACAGGCGATGCTGAGCAGCATTCGACAGAGCATCTACTACGACAGCGACTTGGAAGAAGAAGACGACGCCTAGGCATCCAGCTCCATAAACGCTTTCGTGTACTAATGGCATTATTTTGCATGCACTTCTCCTTCTTTTTGGTGTCTTTGTGCATCTTGCTAAATATTCTTATTGGGTCGTGTTGGTCTTGGACGCAGCGAGACACTGCTTCATGAACGCCCGCTGACGCTGTCGCAAATACTCTTTCCCGCTGCTCTGCGTATCTGCCGCAGTGCCGGGTACTGCATCCGTCGTGCTTAGCGAATCGTTGCGCCACTTGGACAGGTTCGCGAGACTCCAGTTGTCTTTCCCCATGGCGATCACGGCTTCGGCGCGGTCTTCGAGTCCAAACGCTCGGATGTGCACTCGGTTCATCATCGCGATGGACGAGCCATCCTTAGGAGCTGCATATCCATGGGGGTTTCTCTTCGCGGCAGCAGACGATGCGCTGTTATCATGTGGCGTGGACGCTCGATGGACTGCGGCGTCGAAGTCGTCATCCGCGCGCCGTTTTGTCATTTTCCTTTTCTCGAGTGTGGAGCGAATATTCCGACACCAAAATGGAAAATGGCGCCAAACAACAAATACTCACAATGTCCACTTATAGCCACTCAAAGCCGTAGCTGGCGTTTCGGTAGATTCTATTGGCTGTAATTATGGAAGTTGCACCTCTAATTGGCTGAAAAGATCGACTGTTTAGAAACAGCACCAGCAATCGAACGGACAATCTGCAGTGTCGCCAGCACCTTGGTTGATCTGCAAAGACTCCTCGGTGTAGATTGGGAGACCGTCTTGGTCATACCGCACTAGCGTGTCGTCCATATACAAGCAAGTACAGCATCCGTGAGCCTCTTCACACCACGACACATTGCTCATTGCGAGAAAAAAAAGCGTACCTGGTCGAGCATCGGGGTTCATTCCTGTCGTTGCGGTCGAGTTGGTGTCTGCACCAATAAAAAGATCACATCATCCGTAAAAGACGCGTTAGAAAACCACCTCCAACGACGCATGCACGATAATAGGCTCGGAGAACGGCAACGCACTCTGCGCCTCCAGCTTCTTGATCTGTTCGTCCAGACGCTTTTTCTCGTTCTTCTTCTTTACAATCGCTTCCTGCTCGTCAAGTTTCTGCTTCTCTTCGGCCTCGATTTGCTCTTTCTTCTTGGTCTTTAGCGATTGGAACAAATCGTCGATTTCATTGGTTTTCTTCGCCGACAGCTTGGCTTTCTCCGCAATTGCTGCTGACGATGTCGCCACAGATTTGTTTTTCTTCTTCTTCTTCTTGCTCTCTTCCGTCATTGCTGTGTCCACCGGTGGTGTCGCGACTGCTACAGGCTTGCGACCACTTGCTGCATTCACCCTCACTGGCTCGGCAACAGAAGCAGTCTTGCTTTTCTTCTTCTCGGGTTTCACACTCTGCTCGGCAACTCCCTTGACTGCCTTTCCGTTGTTCTTGTGAGCCTAGAAATCGTGCCAGAAAGCAACAGAATGCACGAACATCAGTGCCTGACGCGCATCCGTAATGACAGCATGTGCAGATGCAAGCTCATCCGCACCTCACCCGCCTCGACAGCCGTCGATCGGCGTCGCTTGCTCCCCATTTTCGAATCAGTCGCAGGGTTCAATTGTGCCACTCAAATGGTGGTTTCTTGGTTGGCAAAGTGTCGAGCGACTCGAGTCTCAAAAACAGGTGTGGTATCGATGATCACTCACGAAAGCAGGATCGAGCAGCAATGCAATCGATCGAGAAACGGTTCGATCCGAGAAAATACCAAAACAAGGGAGGTTTTGTCAGAAGTGAAGAGGTACGATTAAAAAAATGTATATGAAGAATTGTCGCCATGCAAATGAGGCAAATGGTTGCAGATACTGTAAAGCGTTTTGTTGGTGTTGTTGTGTGTGCGCTTAACAGCAGCCGCTCTTCTTCTTCTTCTTGTCCTCGGTGGTGTCGCTTGTGATCACGATGTTGTCGCCTGAAGGGAGGCTCGTGGCGTTCTCCTCTGCCTGAATGGTCTTGCGACTCATGAGCTTGTAAATCTCGGTCAAGATGCGCTGGAACGCCGTGTCGACGCCCGTGGCCTCGAGCGCCGACGTCTCGATGAACGCGAGGTTGTTCTTCTCGGCGAACGCCATCGCTTCCTCTGTGGACACAGCGCGCAAGTGGCGCAGATCGCTCTTGTTGCCCACGAGCATGATCACCGTGTTCGCATCGGCGTGGTCGCGCAGCTCTTTCAGCCAGCGCTCAACGTTTTCAAACGTCACGTGCTTCGTGATATCGTACACTAACAGCGCACCGACCGCGCCGCGGTAGTAGCTATTTTCGCGTAACCATCATCATCATCATCACCATAATAATAGAAAGAAAGAAAGAAAATGCGAGGCATTAGCGCCACGCCGCATCGAACACGACAGAAGAACATGGTGATGGCACTTACGCACTGGTGATCGCTCTATATCGCTCCTGTCCGGCGGTGTCCCAGATCTGGGCCTTGATCGTCTTCCCCTCGGCGACGATCGACTTGGTCGCGAACTCGACGCCGATCGTGGACTTGGACTCGAGGTTGAACTCGTTGCGCGTGAACCGCGAGAGCAGGTTCGACTTGCCGACGCCCGAGTCGCCGATGAGCACGATCTTGAACAGGTAGTCATACTCTTCTTCCTTTGGGGACGCCATGGTGCTTTGAATAGAGAGAGAGAGAAAGAGAGAGAAGAGAGAAGAGATGGGCGCTTGAGAGCTGCTGGGAGGATCTGCTTCTGCTGCGTTACGAAGTGCGGGAAGGGCGGAAGCTTCAGACTGTCGTTTTGTTTTTTGGTTTGCTTTCGCGTGCGTTTGGCTCTTTTTTTGGAGCGTGAGTGTGTTTTGTTTTTGTTTTTGTTTTCTTCCCCTCACCGATATACAGCTCGTTTCCGGATAGCAGTTTCGATGCTCTTGCTATTGCAAAATCGCTCTGAGAAGATATGATATACGTATAGACTGACATCTGAGTGTATACAATCGCACTTTCCAGTAGAATCGCTGATGCAAAGTGGAACTTTCACTCCGGATGCGATGAGCTAAGGTATACGCTGAAGTATACGCCGAAGCGGGACAGAACGCATCCACCAATCGTCGCAGTTTGGGGGGAAACTCGGGAATCCAAAAGCCATATTCAATTGGACAGAATCGGGAGCGCGAAAGGGAGGGAAGCATGGCGTCGGAGCTGTTTGAAGATATTTTTGAAGTGCGCCAGGTCAACCCGGACGGAAAGAAATTTGACAAAGGTGTGGTATTCGAGTTTGCATCGCACTCGCGCTGTGCCAGCGCCGCTCTCGTGCAGCGGGACAGGATGCACCGGGTTGGGAATCGAAGAGCTCCGTTTACTGACGTATTGCTATCTCTGCATGCTCGCAGTGACCCGTGTGGTGTGCAAGGGTGTGTCGTACGAGTTGGAGCTGACGCTGGATATCAACTCGGAAGTGTACCGTCTCCGCCAAAATGAAAAGTTCACGTTTGCGCTTGTAAGCACGCTCGATTTGGAAGGCAAGCCGGACGACGGCACGTACAACCAGTCCGGAAAGGTATGCTCCTTTGCTCCGACGCAGCTTCGTGATGACAACGCTGTGCCTAACCGTATGTTGTGTCTGTTGTAGCCAACGCTTCTCGACCGATACGACTACGGCATGTACGGCAAGGTGTTCCAATACGACCACGAAGGCGGCAACGTGGTGGCCATCTACGCCAGCTTCGGGGGTTTGCTCATGTGCTTGCGTGGCGAACAGCGCCACTTGCACATGATCCACAACGATACACGAATCTACTGTCTATTAAGAAAGCAATAAGCAGCACGACACCACCGCCAAAAAGCGAAATGCTGGGTACACAAGTTGCAACACACAAAAATATATAGAGTCACGTTGATCGCTCCACATGCACACCCTTGGGTTTCTCTATTCGCAATAGCTCTCTTTCTTTCTGTGGTTGGGTATGCATGTACAGTCTTCTTCGATTCCATCCAGGTAGCGTCGCTGGTTTCACTTTTTTTCGGCGCCTGGCGACGTGCTGTCTTCCATCGCCACTTGCTTCATCTTGGCGTAGAACTCTTCGCGCGACACGGACTGGGGAGGGTACGTAATGTAGCGCCACTGGTTTGTAATACGAGTCACACGCACACGAGAGAGAGAGAGAGAAACCATCACAAATGCAGCCGAAGCATACGAGTCAACGACGATGAATGCAGGACTCACTCTTCCGATGATGTACTGGATGCAGTCAGGTTGCGCGTAAATGCACGTCGCTACCACGGGAACTACGCATTCAACATCAAATCCAGATTAGCAGTGATCCCGCACTACAAACACGCACGCCTTCTCTCTCTGCGTGTGTGTCTGTATATGCAATATACGAAGAGAACGTACTGGATAGATACACCGCCACACGCGCGACTTCTCCTTTCAAGCTGACCATTTTTGCGCGTTTCGCTCGGTGCTTTTGATTTCCGATACTGACTTTGCGACCAACACATTCGCTTGCTCGTTTCTATTGAACCTGATCCAATGTGGCCCGAACGTTGCTGGAATACCCATCAAAGTCGCTGTTTCATGACGGTCGCACGAACGTGAGCGAACTTGCTTCGGACGACATCGCTGCTCGCGTCTCTTCGATGATGTGTCATTTGTCGGCAGGTTTCGAGAACCACATTGAAGGAAACCCAGCAAGTCGCGAGAAGGAATGGGAGGTCCCAGTGGCGCAGCAGCGTACGCGTCCAGCTCCCACGCAGGACGGAGCGAGGACAAGCGTCATCGACCGAACGCGTCGGTGCATTCGCTGCGGAAAACGACCCAGTACAGCCCGAACAGCAACAGCAACAGTGTGAACGAGTACCCCGCTGGTCGCGCCGACCGCGATAGCGCCGACCGCTACGATGAGAATGAAGTGTTTCTCGACGAGAGATACAGCGACGACGACGAAGAGGACGGCGATGACTACAACAACTACGACGACGACCAGGTGCGCGCCGCGGAACACGCAGAGATGAAGAAGCACTTCAACTTCCCGCTGCAGAAGCGCAGGACGCTCAAGCACCACTTGATCGGTGCGGTGCAGAAGAAACGGCGCTTGCTCATGCGTAATGAGAACTTGCGCTTCCGAGAGCTCTACCGAGCGCCAGAGCCCATTGTGTTGGCGATCGCCGTGTTGCTCGTGACAATTGTGTCGTTGATTCTCAACAGATCATGGCCATTTTACTGAGGATCACGCTGTTATCGTATGCTCCTCCCATTTTTCTCTCCATCGCTAAGTTATACGAGTTTCAAGGATTCGCTTCCCTCCCATTTGCGTGGAAATGGTTTGCTTTCTTCTTCAATAATGCGACGGTCTAGAAAATGCGCACTTTACTGAGCAACTACTATCAACTGCGACCAGTCGGTCTGTGTGTGCAATTCCGAAACACAGAATGAAGCTGGAAGATCTCGGTCAGCTAGACGAAACGCAGCGCAGTGGCGATGATGCTGGATTGTTGGACGCTGGGTCGCCTAGAGGAACGCTCGCGTGGACACCACTGCAGTATGCGTGTGCGCTAGGTGACGAAGAGCTGTTGAACTCGTTGTTGAGTGATACGACCGAGCGTGCTTCAGCAACCGGGAGAGTACGTTGTGTCCCGCTTCCCCTCGATGTATCCTTTTCGAGCGGATCGACTCCTTTGTCTCAGTTGGGAAAAAGCAAACGCTCTCGCCTTTCTCACCCATGGTTGCTCCCTTAGACCAAGTACGAGTACTCTCCACTGCACATCGCTGTTCACTTTGGACATTTGTCGATTGTCAAATCGCTGTTAGCGCAGACAAACGCGGTCGCGGGTTTAACTGATGCGCAGGTGTGTGTGGGCGAAAGGGGGAATACTCGAGCTTGGCTGCGAATTTCCACTGAAACAAGGCTCTTTGCATGAACAGGTTGGAGCGACAGCGCTGCACCTCGCCGTACTCAATGGCAATGTCGAGGTTCTTCGTGTGCTGCTGAAAGCGAATGCAAAGCTCGTGGCCACAAAGGTTTGGCATTCCCAGCAACTCTGAGTCATAGACACAACACTGGCTGAAGGAAGTACTTGGGTTCATGCTTCTTGTAGCACGGCACAACTCCGCTTGACATCGCAAAAGAGCTCGGGCACACGGAAATGAGTCAACTGCTCGTGGATCACATGAAGAAGGAAACTGGGAAAGAGCAGATCGGCAATTGGTTGGCGAGCATCGGGATGGTCGAGTATGCAGCAACCTTCCACGACGCCGGTTTCGATGACGCACAGTTTCTGCTTTCGACGGGACTCAGCGATTCTACTCTCGACTCGATGCGAATCGACAAACCGGGGCATCGCATGAAGCTACAGAGTCTGTATCAGTTGAAAGAGTCGATACCGGAACTCAATGAAGAAGCAGAAGAAGAAAGTGGCGAGGAGTCCGGTGGTGAAAGTAGTGGCTCCGAGGAGGAAGAAGACGAAAGTGGTGATGGTTCTGACGATGGTGAAGACAGCTCCGGATCAGAAGATTAGTCAGGGAAATAAAATGGAGGATCTTCATGCGTACCTACTGGCTGCTACACGCTTTCTACTGTCTACGAGTCTTTTTCCATTCTCGTGCGCTCTCACGATCCAGAAAGCGTGCTGTTGATAGCCGCGACCGTCTTGTTGTACAGTGTCACTGGATTTGGCGGAGTGACTTCGTCCGGGACGTAGAAGGTGTCGTCACTCGGGTTCACGGATTTGTAGATCACGATCGCCGCGATGCCGCAAAACACCAGCAGCGTGAACACTAGAATCACTCGGTCGGTCGCCATGCGTCGTGCAAACGTGCGGATCAGCTTGTCGGCGCGCTGCAGGTTGTCTTCCATGCGCATCACTTCGTCGGTGATTTGCACGATCTGCTGCCGCTGCTCGCGCAATTGCTCGCCCGTCGCGATCGCGACTTCTTTCGAGTTCTCCACCATTTTCTGCGTGCTCACAAGACTTTGCTCGGTTTTCTTTTGGATGTTGACTGCTTTGTCCAGCATCTCCTTATTGCCCATCTGTCCGGGACCTCCTCTCGCAGCAGCTCCTAGCGGTGTCCGATCTCCGAAAAGCCCGCTGCGTTCGTGCTCGGTCTTCGCCCATTTCACTTCTTCCGTGAGCTCTTCCACTCGATGGGATAGCTCTTCGAATTTCTACACGAATAAAGCATCACGGGGACACTAGCATGAGTGCGAAAATGCTGCGAAAATGGATGCTGGTCGGAAAAACAAAGAAGATGTGTTCCTTACCTCTCGGAACGCTTTTGCCTCCTCTCGAGGTGCTTGGCGAAGAGCCAATTGGTAGCCTTTTTTCAACTCGATGGTCTCTTTCATCTTCTTATCGGCCATCGACAGCAGCTAAGGACAACAAGCGTGCAGAACATGCACGCACAGAGAAATAAGTAGCATGCGAAGCCATAGTGAACAACCTTTCTTCGCACCTCTGGCTTGATCCCTGGAGGCGCCTTGGCCAGTTTGCCCATCATCTCGTTCAATTTCTCGATCGCATCGCTCAAGTCGGCATCGTAGTAACTGATCTCCGCCATTGTCTCTTTGCAATTCTATTGGGTTATCGCTGTATCTTCTTTTGCGAGAGTCTTGGAAGGAATTGGACGACGCCGTCGCTCGTGACGAGATCCACTCTGGTCGCACTACAGCTCTGGGGAGTAAACTTTCGAGCAAGAGAGCAGAGCGAGCGACGCAGTGTTGCGCTAATCCCAGTCGCCGTAGGTCGAGATGCGGGAGCTGCGATTTGCATCTAACGCGAGGAGAAGAGAAACGGTGGCAAGAAAAGCCGCCATGAAGAGGGAAAGTGCGTCCATCAATATAGAATATGACCTGCCATCCGTTTCATGTGTGTGTCGTTTCAGGATTTCCAAAACCAGGTCGATGGCACAATGGACGCCGTATTTATAACGTCAAGCAAGCGTACTCGGCGCGAAAGAGCCAAAAGGACACTTCACTTTTTCGGCATCAAAAACATGAACGATGTGAAGGTCGAAAATGCGACTGACTTTGGATGGGATCCAGCGATGTCCACATTCCGGAATGCGAACAACTCGGTGTGCATGCCATCGACTGCAGTGAGCTGGTGTGTCGCGTACAAGTATGCAGCTTCTCCTTTGCTGTCGAAGGCTTTGCGTGGCGGCGGTGATTTCGAAGCACGGATAGAAGCATGGTGGTGGCATAGTAGTGTACGAAAATTGCCTTTTTGGTTGTTTTGTTGCTTTTGGATCAATCCCCCGATGCACACACACGCAAAAGGTAAAATATAAACTCTAAAAGGATGGCGGCGCGAGCTTCTGCTCGTCTAGTTCTGGGTTGCCCATGTCGACAGCTTGGTCGGCGTTGCCCGCAGCCCATTCGTTGACCATGATGCTCAACCCTTCAATCGCAGCGAGCAGCACGCCACCGATCAGCGCCTGTCCGGCAGCAGCACGTGGACCGGCACGCGCAGCCAGCGCACCACCGGTCGCGGCACCGGCCAAGATCGAGTTCCAGGGATCTTCTTTTCGTCGCAGCGCTTCAAACGAACAATCGAAGGACGAGAACAGCAAGCCCCACACGGCAAACCCGCCGGCGAGCACTGGGGTCCGCATCTTGGCATTGTAGATCGCACCGCGGAAGCGTTGGCCCGCTGGCGAGTTGCGCGCACCCTTGAACGTGTACCACCCCGAGCCAAACACGGCGCCGAGCACAAAACCACCACCGGCGTCGTCAACGATGCGGAACGGACATGGATCGCGTTCCATCTTGCACTATCTGGAGACCACCTGCTTTGCTTCCTTTCACCAACTACTGCGCGGACCGGAGAGCCTTCTTCTTCAAGAGAGAGAGAGAGAGAGCGGAGCTTCCTGGGTGTTAATCAGACCGTTCCTCCCTCTTTGAGCTTTTCGCGTTTGGGCAAAACTTTCACGGGGAGCCACCAAACAATCAGCCCCACTCGCAGCGACCTGCATTCTGCACTCTCTCTGCCCTACCCCCTTCACCCCATTCACAACCTTTTAGAAACTCGTCTGGAAACTTCGATTCGCAAACGTTTCTATTTCGAAAACGCGACACGTTAAATAACAACAAATGTGCAAACACAGTTAACGCTTTCGAGTACATTTTACAAGTTGGAGACGACACCACAAAACGACACTCGCCGAATTATGCGTCAAACAGCGCGTATTTCGCATCGGACAGCCCTTTCGAGATCGCGGGGACAACACCTTCGACTGCGTCGTGCACGCGGTCTTTGTATCGGATCGCTCCGAGTGCCGCAAACGTCAGCGCTAACGCGGCTCCCCCGATCTTTATGTACGTGCTCGACTCGTCCTCCTCCTGTTTCTGTTGCTCACCAAGCTTGGATGCTGCATTTCTGCTCGCCGATGCGCTTGCAGACGCTTGTGACACAGTCGTGCTCTGCGGAGACTGCGCTTGAGCGGTTCGCGCGGATGCGGATTGGGTAGACGCAGCGGTGGCGCGAGCAAGCTCTTCCACAACACCATCCACTCGCTCAAGCAGGTGCTACACATTCGGATCGGATACGTTATCAAGCGTCATCTCCCAATTCGAACGAGTTGCGCATCCAAATACTATGCGAGTCCATACCTGCTTGGATACCTCATCCAAAATGTCGTCCGAGTAAATCGATCTACGAACGGAATCGATACTCTCCGACGGCAGCAAGATCTGGAACACGAGCACATCGAAAATGCGCTTGTATTCGCGTGCGAGTAGCGATCCATCGGTGTGCGCTTCTCCCAGTAAAGCCTGATACCGCGCGAGCATGGTGTTGATTCTCTCTACTGCGGCGTCGGATCGATCCATCGCAATCAAGAATTTGATCCTATGCAGCATAAAAACAACAAACGAGCGCATCAGACAACCCACACTCGCATCGCGCAACGTCGACACGGTAAACACGATACAACGCACCATTGGATCGCAACGTCAAACGAAAGCGGCTCCAACGACTGCACAACCACCGATGCGGTTTCCACCTCGTCGTATTTCTCCAACTCGAACACAGCTTGCAAGTACACCGACAACAGACGCTCTCTATTCCACACCATGTCCATCACACCCGCATCACCCGTCAAATACAAATGCACACACAGAACCGCACTACGTAATAAGGGAAAAACAGACAGCGGGCTTACTCGTCAGTGGACATGGAGGTCTTCTCGGCATCTTGTGCGCGCTGTCGGATCTGTCGAGCCACAGCAAACAAGTGTGAATACCGAGTTCGTTCCGCTTTTACATGTTGCGCACACGCTGAAGCGTACGCACCTGCACGATGCTGTGAGCGAGCTGCTCCTTGCTCTGCTCGAGCGCAGCGACCCACTCGCCACGCAGGAACGCGTCTTCGATCGCGTCAATCGAAGCCATCTCGATCCCTTTTTCCGGCTCACTTGGAGCTGTTCACTGCAGAAATGTGACGCAAACTGAATGTTGACAAGACTGTGCGAATGTTCAATCTCCTGCGGTCCGGTTCGACAGCACGAACCGGTTCGCGATGGTTCACAAAAAAGTGCTTTATGCAAATGTTCATCGACAGAAGCTCATAGTTTGCTTTGTGCACATGTGAGTGAACGTCTTTGGTTGTCCGTTTTAGAGACAAAATGTGAGGATGTGATATCAATTTAGGGAGTCTGTTTTGTCTCCTTCGACTTACAGTTAACAAAGTACCGTACAAGACAATCACTCACGTTTGGATGAAAGGTGGAAGAGTGGAGAGAATACCGTACTGCCGCCTGCACCTGGCTGTTTTGTGTTCAGGGGTACATATTCCCTCCCGTTCGGCTGCAGCTCATTTGCCGATTTGCAGCCTCCCGCACGCGCTCTCCTCCTAAGTGCTGTCTGCATTCAAGTTCATATCATGGATTCCGACTCCGACTCCAAATACAGCTTCGACGGCTTCGAAAATGATCGCCCCTTTCCTCTCATGGAGCTCACGGTGCAGCATGCC